>PVKA01023642.1:0-35354 GCA_004027165.1 Ctenomys sociabilis | reverse complement strand
TTTTTTTTTTTTGACACAGAGTCTCACTATGCAGCCTGGGCCAGTCCTCCTGCCGTAGCCTCCTGGCTGTGGGGACTACAGGGTGTGCCAACATGCCTGGTTCACTACAGGGCTTCTGTGCCTTTTGGTCCTAAATATGCTGGTCCAAGAGGCAGACAGGAAGTGGCCTTTCTCTTCCTAGGCCCGTCAGTGCCTCCTGTGTGCGGCTTCAGGACCCATGCTGAGGGTATGCTTGAGCCCTGGAAAGATGAGCCTGGAGGGCCCTTTCCAGCCTCAGCGTCTGGGGAGCTGGGGGCTGGTAACCCAGGGATGCCTGGACCCCTCACTCTTGCCAGGGTCTCCCCACAGGCCTGACAGCTTCAGCGGCCATGGCTACCACCTCTTCCAGGCCATGCGGCTCAGTGTGGAGCAGATAAACAACTCTACATCCCTGCTACCCAACGTCACCCTGGGGTACGAGCTCTACGACGTGTGCTCTGAGTCAGCCACCATCTCCGCAGTGCTGCATGCGCTGTCCCGGCATGGGACACCCCAAGTGCAGATCCAAGAGAACCTGTACCGCTATGTTCCCAAGACCATGGCAGTCATCGGGCCTGGCAGCACTGACAAAGCGACTACTGCTGCGGCCCTGCTGAGTCCCTTCCTGGTACCCCTGGTAAGCTGGAGCCTCGGCCGGGCTTCTGGCAGGCACTGCTGTCCCCTCTGAAGCTGGTCTGTCCCCTGGGACCACTGGCGAGATTCTGCTGCGGTCCCCTCTCCAAGGATGACAGCCAGTCTCCCTGTAGCCACCCTCCTGGGGACCCACTGCCTGCCTCCTGCCCTCTGTCCCTCTGTAAGCAGCCATCTGGCCTCTCCCGCCCCCTGCCTCCTCTCTTCCCTGATGCCCTGGCCTCTCCTCGCACCAGCTTCTCCAGCTGCTGGCTCCCAGCCTGTCCCCGCCATGCCTGATCCTTCTGGGAGCTACAGCACCTTTCAGACTCCCTAGTCCAGCGAGCAAGTTCCAGGCTCTCTGCTTTACATGACTTCTTTCTTTTTTAAGTATTTTGGTACAGGGTCTCACCTACACGGCTTGGACTCGTAGTGATCCTCCTGTTTTCAGCCTCTCCAGGGCTGGGATTACAGGTGTGCACCACTACACCTGGTCTTAGCCACTTGCTCAGCACACTGGGGGTGGGATGGGGGTGGGGTAGGGGTGGCATGTGGTGTGGGGACCGAATCCTGGTCCCCGCACTTGCCTAGGCAGGTGCTTAACCCACTGAGCTATATCACTGGCCCTTTATTTTTTCTGTACTGGGGGTTGAACCCAGGATCTTTGCACTCAGCTACATTCTTCCTTTTTTTTTTTTTTTTTTTTTTTTTTTCTGCAGATCTGGGGATTGTGGGGCCGGGGATGGCTCAGTGGAATAAGCACTTCACTGGCAAATGCAAGGGCCTGAGTTCAATCCTCGGTTCTGCCAAAACAAACAAACAAACAAACAAAAAAAAGAACTAGGGATTGAACTCAGGCATTTGCACTTGCCAGGCAAGCGCTTATTTAACTGAGCTATCTCCCAAGCCCTTCTTCCCACTTTTTGAGTCAGGGTCTCACTTCATAGTTCAGGCTGACCTTGAGCTCACTGCCCAGCCTGGCCTCAAGCTTGCAAAGATCCTCCTGCCTGAGCCTTATGAGTGAGATTACAGGCTTCTGCCACCACTCCAGGCTTGGGCTCCAGCTTTCCATCCTCCCGCCTTGTCTCTCCCAGAGTGCAGGAACGACAGACCTGAACCACCAAACACAATGTACTTTGAGTGGAGAGCGCCAGTCCTCTTTTCTCCCAGGCTCCTCTTGGCCCATCCTCCCATCCTCCTCCGTGCCTTCCCCTGGTAATTCTCGTCCTTCCCTTCAGGGGGCGCTGTCTGCCTGCAACCGTACCTTGCCACAGTCCTCTCTTGCCCCCCTTCTCGCCTCGGTTACCAAGGTCACTCTTCCTTCTCAAGTTGCCTGGTCTGCACCTCTCCTCCAGCCCCAGCTTTCACTTACCCCCATCGCCCTCCATGCTGCTGACCCCCCACCCCGCCATCACCCCCATCGGACGGAGGTGTCCCTAGCCCTTTTTACTTCGTTCCTCAATGAAGTGAGAGATGCATTTCCCAATACAAGTCTGCAAGGGCCACTTTTCTGTGAGCAAGCCCTACTCTCCATGGCTTACAGGATAAAGGACAAATCCCTCAGCTTGAGAGTTAAGGTCTCCTCCCTGTCCTACTCTGGCAAAAGCCCTTATCCCAGGTGAAAGTCCCATTATACCTCACTCCCTGTGCTCAGAGTACAGGGTCCCCGTCCCTGATGTGTCCGGGAGGTGTAGGACCCCATCACCTTGTCCTCAAGGCTGACCTCCATGCCCCACAGAGACCCCCCTCCACTGGGGAGCCTGCCACTTCTAGCCTTCCTGTGTCAAGGCCAGCTCTCCCAGTCCCTGTCCCCACTCACAGGCCTGGGCACTGGGGGGGGGGGGGGCTTTGGTCATCGCTGCTGCACCTGATCTTACTTAACGGGGGTCCCACAGATCAGCTACCAGGCCAGCAGCATGGCACTCAGTGTGAAGCGACTGTACCCCTCTTTCCTGCGGACCATCCCCAGTGACAGGTACCAGGTGGAGACCCTGGTGCTGCTGCTGCAGAGCTTTGGGTGGATCTGGGTCTCCTTGGTTGGCAGCTCTGGGGACTATGGAGAGCATGGGGTGCGGGCGCTGGAGCTCCTGGCCACAGAGCGGGGTATCTGTGTTGCCTACAAGGGCATCGTGTCTTTCTCTGCCCGCGTGGGGGATGAAGAGATGCAGGACATTATGAGCAAGCTGGCCATGGCCAGTACCACCGTGGTGGTAGTTTTTGCCAGCCGTCAGATGGCCAGGGTGTTCTTCGGCTCTGTGATCCTGGCCAAGCTCACTGGCAAGGTGTGGATTGCCTCAGAAGACTGGGCCATCTCCACACACATCACCGGGCTGCCTGGCATCCAGGGCATTGGGACAGTGCTGGGGGTGGCCATCCCGCAGCGACTTGTCCCAGGCCTGGAGGAGTTTGAAAAGGCCTATGCTCAGGGAGACAAAGGGGCCCCGAAGCCTTGTCGCAGGGGCTCCTGGTGCAGCACCAACCAGCTCTGCAGAGAGTGCCAAGCCCTCACAGCACACACGACGCCCTCGCTCGGGGCCTTCTCCATGAGCTCTGCCTACAACGTGTACCGGGCGGTGTATGCTGTGGCCCATGGCCTTCATCAGCTCCTGGGATGTGCCTCTGGCTCTTGTTCCAAGGACCAAGTCTACCCTTGGCAGGTAAGAAAGTTGCAGATCCCTGTATCAGGGATTATCGCCGATTCTGAGGCACACAGAGGGCCACTCCAGGATACCCTTTAAGGCCACTGGTTTGAAGGCTATGCCTCAGAAATCAGATGGAATTAAAAATTGTGTTTTTTTTAAGACACCCTCTCCCAAAAATGTCCTTGGTAGCCAGTTGTGGTGGGGCACACCTGTAATCCCAGCACTTGGGAGGCTGAGGCAGGAGAACCACTACAAAGTCAAGGCTGTCTGCACCTATGTTCCCTGGTATGGCTTTTTTTTTCTTTTTTTGTCTTTTTGAGACAGGGTCTCACTGTGCAGTTCAGGCTGGCCTTAAGCTCACTTTGTAGCTCAGGCTGGTCTTGAACTCACAACAATCCTGCTGCCTCAGCCTCCTGAGTGCTGGGATTACAAGCATGCACGACCACGCCTGGCTTGGTATTGCTTTTTAACCTTCCTGGAATTCATTTTCTAAAAAAAAAGACATTTTCAGATCTGAAAAATAAGTAAATAAATAAATTCAAGGCTGGCCTGAGCAATATAGTGAGTTCAAGAGCAGCCTGAGCTACACAGTGAGACCCTGACTCAAACAAAACAAAACAAAACAAAACAAAACAAAACAAGCTGTCCTTTGCTAGAGGTCTTTTCTCAGAAGGATAGACAGGAAAGCCAGAGGCTTCTTAGGAATGGAGGGGGCTTTGAGGAGTAACACCCTCTTTTTGCTCAACTTTTTTCTGATAGTGGATTGAACTCTGGACCTTGTGCTTGCCAGGCATGCCCTTATGCCACTGAGCTATATCCCCAGCCTCCGACCACCCTCTTTCTGGAAGATACAGCCTGTGTGCCCTGTGGTAGCTTCATGATGTTTGTTCTAGCTTTTGGAGCAGATCTACAAGGTGAATTTTCTTCTGCATGAGGACACTGTGGCATTCGATGAGAACATGGACCCCATGAGTAACTATGACATCATTGCCTGGGACTGGAGCGGGCCCACGTGGACTTTCAGGGTCATCGGCTCCTCCACGTGGGCTCCTGTTCAGCTAGTTATAAACAAGACCAGTATTCGGTGGCACGGAAAGGACAATGAGGTAATAGGGATGGATGTGACCATTCACCAGGTGAATGTAAACCTGGAGCTTGGGGATGAGGCTTACCCACAGCAGGAAAAGGACCCACGAGCTGTGCCTTGATCTGGAACCTTCTGTGGTGGCAGAATACCTGTGGTTTCTTACAGGTACCCACATCTGTGTGCACCAAAGACTGTGCCAAAGGGCACCATCGAGTGGTTGTGGGTTTCTACCACTGTTGTTTCATGTGTGTTCCCTGTGAGGCTGGGACCTTCCTTAACAAGAGTGGTGAGTGAACAAGGAACGGCAGGCGCAGGACCTTGCTCAGACCCTATGGGTGGACACCCAGCTCCAGACCAAAGCCCAAGTCACTGGGCTGCCAGGGAGGTATGGGTTGGAGGACCCCTGTGTCCAGGATGGATTCCGATCACATGGGGGAAACAGTAGATTGAAAGCTGTAGACCGAGGTGTGTCCTCTACTAGAGAATGACCTTGGCACAACTCCTGCAGGTGTGCCTCATCCTGGATTTAACCTCTTCTCCACTTAGTATTGCCTTGTTACTTACCCATCCATCTCTAAAGTCTCTTCTGCTACCTGTGCCAAAGACAGCCAGCGCCTTACTGGCTTGGCCTTATCTGCAGCAGAAACTGTTCAGAGCTTCCCAAACCCAATGACACAGAGTAGAGACAGACAGGAAATTAGATAGCGAGGCTGGATTCCAGGCCCCACCGAGGATAGGGTGCAAGTGCATACCTTTCGGTCTGGAGGCTCTGGGATGCAGACAGAGACACCCTGGAAGATCCTGCTTGCAAACCACTTTGGGGATCATGAGCCACATAGAGCCGCCCTGTACGCCCAGAGTTTGTGATTAAGACAAACAATCGAGGAAACTCCTGACCTCTGGCTCCATCACTCTCACTATGCCCTGCAGGTCCAGGTGTTTGGTAGAACTCTGAGCAGCAGGAGGCCTGCACAGCCTCGCTCCCCTGCTTCTCAGGAATCTTCTTTGCTATGCCTTTCAGACCTGTATCACTGCCAGACTTGTGGGAGAGAAGAGTGGTCGCCTGAGGCCAGCCACACATGCTTCCCTCGCACAGTGGCGGTTTTGACCTGGCATGAGCCCATCTCTTGGGTGCTGTGGGCAGCTGGCACACTGCTGCTGCTGCTGCTGCTAGGCACTGCGGGTCTGTTTGCCTGGCATCTGGACACCCCTGTGGTGAAGTCGGCGGGAGGTAGGCTGTGCTTCATCATGCTGGGGTCCCTGGCAGCAGGCAGCTGCAGCCTCTATGGCTTCTTTGGGGAGCCCACACTACCCGCGTGTCTGCTGCGCCAGGCCCTCTTTTTCCTTAGTTTCGCTGTCTTCCTGTCCTGCCTGGCGATTCGCTCTTTCCAGCTGATTATCATCTTCAAGTTTGCCACTAAGGTGCCCATGTTCTACTATGCCTGGGTCCGAAACCATGGGGCTGGCCGTTTTGTGATGCTCAGCTCAACTGCCCAGCTGCTCATCTGTCTAACCTGGCTTTCCATGTGGACTCCACTGCCCACCAGGGAGTACCAGCGCTTTCCCCAGCTAGTGGTGCTTGAGTGCACGGAAGCTAACTCTCCAGGCTTCCTCTTGGCTTTCACCTACAATGCCCTCCTCTCGGCCATTGCCTTTGCCTGCAGCTACCTGGGCAAGGACCTACCAAAGAACTACAATGAGGCCAAATGTGTCACTTTCAGCCTGATACTCAACTTCGTATCCTGGATCACCTTCTTCACTTTGGGTAGCATCTCCCAGGGCCCGAACCTGTCCATGATCAATGTGCTGGCCGCGCTGACCAGTCTGAGCGCCGGCTTCAGTGGCTATTTTCTCCCCAAGTGCTATGTGATCCTCTGCCGCCCAGACCTCAACAACACGGAGCACTTCCAGGCCTCCATCCAAGATTACACAAGACGCTGTAGCTCCACCTGAGCTGGGGTACACTCGAGGCCGATGGGTATGGCTGTGGGCAGTAAGCCTCATGGGCTCTGGTAGTGGAAGGTCCCACTGGCAGAAGGCCTGGGGGACCCTGTCTTTTTTTTTTTTTTTTTTTTTTGTCTTTTTTGAGACAGGGTCTCACTATGCAGTTCAGGCTGGCCTTAAGCTCACTTTGTAGCTCAGGATGGTCTTGAACTCACAACAATCCTCCTGCCTCAGCCTCCCGAGTGCTGGGATTACAGACATGCGTCACCATGCCCTGCTTGGGGACCCTGTCTTGACTCATGAAGTGTAAACGCTTGGGAAAGCCCAGGCCAGGCTCCAGGCTGCCAATAAAGAAGTGAAAAGTGTGGCTTGCGTTTTAGCTTTAGGGAAATTGTGAGGTTTTACTTCCAGTATGAACTCCGTGCACACTGCCTTGAGCCCAGTTAGGCGCTGCTAGGCAACTCCGGGACGCGAGCCTAGCCAAGAGGCGCCGCGCAGGACCCGCCCCGCCCCCTCTAATCCTATTGGCTACTCTCTTAGTCGCCGCCTCCTACCGTACAACGGGGGGGACACACTTCAGAAGCTCTCGGCGCTAGACGGCGCGCTCTGGCGTCACTTCCGGCGCGGCGACGGCTGCGTCTCCGCACGGTGGGCCGGGCACGTCGTGCCGGGGTAGTTTGGTCGGTAATTGTGGCAGCGAACCAGCGGTGGCCAGTGCTGCGGGCCAGGGAATTCAGGCTTTGGTGAGGAGGGAACAGGGCGCAGGAGTGGGGCTGCGGGCTGCTGAAGCGGCTGACAGGGTGATCGCGGTCGCCTCCTGCCTGCAGCTCGCGATCTATGGGCGCGGCGTGCGCTCCGCTCACCTGTGCGTGGCCGTGGCGTTCTTCCAGTCGAGGTCCCCTGGCTGTGCCCAGAGGCTCATCTCGCATCCGTCCCTCGCCTCCTTTGGCCAACTTTGATTTTTCCTGCCAGCACTCACCCCTTCACGACCCTGTCCTAACCCCATCATCCCTCCTGTACCGCACCCTTCTCCCAGGTCAGTCTTATGCACCCTCCCGAGAGGAGGCAGGCAGTTCGTTCGTGCCCTCCGCCTGCGTTCCCTACCCTCAACCCAATCTCTCGTTCTGACTAGCGTGCTTGAGGAGCGCCTACCTTACCTTTCTCGCTGTTGGAAGCCGGGGACGTGCTCTTGCTTATTTGGCTGGGCTGCCCAGGGTGTCACCTCTGCCTTCCTCTTCTCCAGGCAATGGACGGCTCCTTCGTCCAGCACAGCGTGAGGGTTCTGCAGGAGCTCAACAAGCAGCGGGAGAAGGGCCAGTACTGCGACGCCACCCTGGACGTGGGGGGCCTGGTGTTCAAGGCACACTGGAGTGTCCTTGCCTGCTGTAGCCACTTCTTCCAGAGCCTCTACGGGGATGGGTCAGGGGGCAGTGTTGTCCTCCCTGCCGGTTTTGCAGAGATCTTTGGCCTCCTTCTGGACTTCTTCTACACTGGTCACCTTGCCCTCACCTCAGGGAACCGGGATCAGGTGCTCCTGGCAGCTAGGGAGTTGCGAGTGCCAGAGGCCGTGGAGCTGTGCCAGAGCTTCCAGCCCAAAACTTCCGGGGGACAGGCATTGAGCGGCCATAGTGGGCTGGGGAAACCTGCCTCTCGGGACATGGACAGCCACCTCAAGGAGCCAACAGACTTGGGCGAAGAGGAAGGTTCCAGAACTCTGGGCCTGATTCCCAGGCATCAGGAGCCCAGAGACGATAACAGCTGCCAGAGGCCTCAGCTAAGTCCCTCTGCTCAGACTGAGAACCCTTCCTTTCTCCGAGGGAAACACAAGCAGGCTGTGAAGCTTTGTTCCCCAGAGGACAAGGAGCCCGAGGACTGCAAAATGTCCCCAAGGCCCTTCCAGGCAGAAGGTGCTGAGCTGCAGGGCGGGAGTAATGAGGTACTGTGCTTAGGGTGCTAGAACTGGGGAGGCAAGATAGAAAGAGTGGATGGTGTTCTGGGGTGATCTGGACCCTAGAATAAATCTGTTAGTGAAGTAGGCTTTCTCCACACTTAGAAAGCCGGTGGCCTCAGCTGAATTTTCTGTGATCACAGCTGTAGTTGCCAGCTTCCTTATGGATAGAGTGGGCAATGTCAGGGTTGTCAGAAAATTAAAAAAAAAATCAGGGTTGTAGGGGTTTCTCTAGGTTATGAAGCATGACCAGGCTTCCTGTTCCTCATAAATGTAGGCACTTCCTCCCCAAGTCCAAGATTCAGATGTTGTCTGTCCTGGGACTCTGGAATGAGCAGTCCCTGAGGAAGTGCTCACCTGGGTTGGAGATTGGAACTAAAGCTATCTTGTTGGAGATAGCTATAACTAAATCTCTAATCTGGTTGGAGATTAGGGGAACCCCACGGTCCATGCTGAATAATATGGTGACCTCTCCCAACTTCTCTCTGCTGCCTCTTCTCCTGCAGTGGGAAGTGGTGGTTCAGGTTGAGGATGACGGGGATGGCGATTATGTTTCTGAGCCTGAGAGTGTGCCGACCGAGAGGAAGTCAAACATAATCAGAAAGCCGTGTGTCGCCGAGCCAGCCCTGGGCCCGGGTTCCCTAGCAGTTGAGCCCACTGAGAACAGAAAAGGGACAGCGGTGCCTGTTGAATGTCCCACATGCCATAAAAAGTTCCTCAGCAAATATTACCTAAAAGTCCACAACAGGTAAGCACTCTTGTTTTTCTATTTTGTTTTTTCCATCTGCCATTGCCGGTGAAGGGAGGATCACGTGTTTTGCTTTTTTTTTTTTTTTTTTTTTGGTGGAACCAGGGTTTGAATTCAGACCCTTGGCTTGCCAGGGAAGCGCTTATTCTACTGAGCCATCTTCCCGGCACCTCCTTTTTTTTTTTTCCACTCTGCTTTGAAGCTGTGTCGTGGCCCCAGCCCTTGTCTTAGATCTGTCTGTGCAGTGCCAGGCTGCATGCTTGTGGCAGAGAGTGAGTGCCTCCCAGGGTCAGAATCTTCTTCCTCCCCCTCCTACCATGAGTATTCGGGTTGAGGACTGGTGTGTGGACACCTCCACAATAGTTTTTTTTTTTTTTTTCCTCAAGGAGAAATACTCAATGAGGATACTTTGTTTTTATTTATTTATTTTTGGCAGAACTGGGGATTGAACTCAGGCCCCTGCACTTGCCAGGCAAGTGCTTATCCTACGGAGCCATCTCCCCAGCCCCTCTCCACAATAGTTTGAACCACTGTGGACTTTGACCCTGGCTGGCTTCCAAAGGAGTGAGAAGAGCCTATGGGCTCCTGAGCTGGAGCTTAGGCCTGACCTCATGCTTTTCAAAAGCCTGCCAGTGAGGGTTTGGGGCCATGATGGTGCACCTCGGTGCTGGGGCTGTGTCTCTGTGGGTGTGGGCTCTGGGTGATTGGAGCACTACAGACCATGTGTTCGGGCTGAGGATGGATCCTGGTTGGGGAAGCAATTGCCAAGCATCCTAGCGCTACTACAGTCAAGTAAGAGTCCAGCAAGTAAGAGTCCATGGTGGCTAGTCAGGCCTACTTTATGGGGGTGGGGTGCACTTTTTTTGTGTGTGTGGAACTGGGGATTGAACTCAGGCCCTTCTGCTTGCCAGAGAAGCGCTTATTCCACTGAGCCATCTCCCCAGCTCCATTTTTTTTTTCGGGGTGCACTTTTTAAAGCTACAGTATCCAAGGAGGCACCTAGGAGCCATGATGTACAGCTATTTTAGTTTAAAATCAACTGAAGCTGGGTGTGTTGGTGCGTACCTGTAATCCCAGTAGTGGGGAAGCTGAGGCAGGTCGATCATTGCAAGTTGAGACCAACCTGGGCTACAAAAGTGAGCCCAGATTGCAGAAGAAGACCTTATCTCCAAACCAAACACACAAACAAAAATCAACTGAAATGAAGCCAGGCATGGTCGTACATCCTTGTAATCCCTGTTCTGCTCAAGTCAGACATGTGCAGCTTAGTGATTTGCTGAAGGCCTGTCTCAAAAAACTAAAAGACCACCTGGGGATTGTTGATCGGTGTGAAGGCCTTGTTTTCATCCCTGCTCAACTGCAGAATAAAGTGTTAAAACACACAAAATGAACTAAATTCCGTTCATCAGCTGCCCTGGCTGCATCTGTGGTGCCCAGTAGTCATGCGGCTCCCAGCTGCTGGGCTGGAGCTTTCCCTGGACAGTAGGGCGCCCCCAGTCCTGCTGCTTCCAGCACTAGTTGGTCACAGGGCACTTTCTCACCAAGCCAGGCTGTGCCGTATACCTGTTCTCAGTGATACCTCGAGTGGCCACACCCATACTTGGCCTCAGGGCAGCTGTCGCCTGTGAGGTCCTGGGCCTTCCCAGTGTGCTGTGGGAATCCCAGGGCTGTCCACGGTCTGCCCATACACTCCTGGCTCTTGGCCCTGAGCGCTTGGCGGGGAGTGTCGGCCTCCTGCGTCACTGTAATAGGAACAGTGTTGGTTAACGTGACAGAGGATGAGTGAAGCACTTGGCCTCTGGCAGGCTGGGTGAGCTTCTCCAGTGCGACACAGGGGCTCTCCGGTCAGGGTTCATTTAGTTCATTCACATTGTCTGATGGCTGACAGACTCTTGGGGTGCTCAGCCAGTAGACAAAGCAGAGATGCCCATGGAGCTCATCTCTGACAGGACATTGAGATGAAATGGGAAAGCGCAGTGAATTGGTGGGCAGCACGACAGGGAAGTGGACGGGAGAAAAGAGGGGTGGAGGGGAGTTCACGGGAGTAAGGCTGGCCTTTTAAATAGCCATGCCTGGGGGCTTACCTGGGGAAGAGGTAGACCAAGGAAGGGAGGAGTCATCCACAGGCAAAAGCCTTCCCAGTAGGGACTAGAGGCAGCGTGAAGGCCCTGGGCCAGGAGCAGGGGCCAGAGCCTGGGCCAGGCTGCCACCTTGCCTCCTAGGCCCTGCTGGGCCTTTTCACACGTAAACAGGAAGTACTGGAGGGCTGGGAAGCAGGTGATGAGGCTGACTTCTCTAAGGGGTCCCCCAGGGTCTGGTGGGGTCCTGAGGACAGGCAGTGACTTCTGTGGCCCTAGACGCTGCTATCACTGCACTCTGGCTGGTGAGGAGGCCATATCTCCAGGGAGTCCCTTGTCAGCCTCTGCCGGCCAGTGCCAAGGTGACCCTGGAAAGGCTGGCAGAGCCTCTGGTGTGTTGCTGGGTAGGGAGCCTTGGCCCCACACTCCCGTGGCTTCTCCTCCTGGCAGGAAGCATACTGGGGAGAAGCCCTTTGAGTGCCCCAAGTGTGGGAAGTGCTACTTCCGTAAGGAGAACCTCCTGGAGCACGAAGCCCGGAATTGCATGAACCGCTCGGAACAGGTACTTGGGAGCTGGCCCAGGTATTTGTGGATGTGGACAGGGTGCAGCCCTGTGTCTTCCGACCACCTGGGAAGGGTCTTCAGGAGAGAGCAGCAGGGCCCTTGGATGTCACAGACTGTGTGCCTTGGTACAGGAGGACATAGGTCCTGAGAACAGAAGGGACAAGCCCAGAGGGGCCCTTTGGGAGGTTTTTTGGGGTTGCTTGGCCCAGCACTACCTTGGGCTTTGGAACAGGGGCATTGAGACTGCTGGGGAGAGCCTCTGGGCACCTCGGTACCCACTGCTGATGCTGTGTGTGGGCAGGCTCTGGCTCCACCCTGCCCTCTCCTCAGAGGCCTGTTGGTGGCAGCTGGGGCCAGGGGCTGTGGGGACCCAGAGCCTGAGGAGGGCCTGGCATGTGGTCATGTGCAATGCTCAGTGGGGGTCAGAACAGGCGGGTCACATGTCACCCTCTCCTACCCTAGCACTCCCCACCCCAGGCAGACTCTTCCCAGCTGCGAGTGGAAACTCCGGCAGAGGCTGCTGCAGCAGGCAGAAGCCCCCGCTGATGCCGGCCCTGCCTGCCCCTCACACTGCCAGGTCTTCACGTGCTCTGTGTGCCAGGAGACCTTCCGCCGGAGGACGGAGCTGCGTGTGCACATGGTGTCGCACACAGGGGAGATGCCCTACAAGGTCAGGCTTGGGGTGGCTGGGACGGTGGGCTGCCTGTGGGAGGGGTTGTCCTGTGCCTGTCCTTGACAGCCCTTCTCCCGTCCTTCTCCCGTCCACTGAGTCAGCCTGTGTGCACAGGGTTGCTGACAGTGCCTCCTTTGGAGGCCTCTTTGAGACCTGTCACTTCCCATAGAGGGTAGGCTTGGCACCCTCTGGCAGATCATACAGGGCCTCCTGGGTCTCTGGCTGGCCAGGCTACTTGGAGCTGACGCAGGGCATATTTTGCAGTGCTCCTCCTGCTCCCAGCAGTTCATGCAGAAGAAGGACTTGCAGAGCCACATGATCAAGCTGCACGGAGCCCCCAAGCCCCACGCAGTAAGTGCCGGCTGGGGCTGGGGCTGGTGGGAGCAGACACCCAGGGTGGGCAGAGGCCCTGCAGTTCCTGCCTGGGGGGCAGCAGGGCCTGTGGGCTCCTAGGCAGACTCACCCTAGTCCCTCTGCCTCTTCCACCTGCCCCACAGTGCCCCACCTGCGCCAAGTGCTTCCTATCCCGGACTGAGCTGCAGCTGCATGAGGCCTTCAAGCACCGTGGGGAGAAGCTGTTCGTGTGTGAGGAGTGTGGGCACCGGGCTTCAAGCCGCAACGGGCTGCAGATGCACATCAAGGCCAAGCACAGGTGTGTCAGCGTCGGCTCTGCTGCCACAGTGGGGGCTGGAGGGCAGCACCTGTGTGCCTTCACGAGCTCTTGCTGGATAGAGCACCCAGGAAGTGTGGCTCTGCCTTCCGAGCAGGGGCGTGTTCTTGAGCTTGCCGTGCTGCCCTGCCTGGCACCGCCCAGGCCCTGCTGCCCGGTGTGCCCCCAGCTGGAGCAGAGTGCTGCTCTCCTCTGTGATAACCTCCGCCACATGTCCCCACTTGCGCAGGAACGAGCGGCCATACGTCTGTGAGTTCTGTAGTCATGCCTTCACCCAGAAGGCCAACCTCAACATGCACCTGCGCACACACACAGGGGAGAAGCCTTTCCAGTGCCATCTCTGTGGCAAGACCTTTCGCACCCAAGGTGAGGCTGAGGCTGGCCTGACCCCTCCCACCCAGGGCCAGGGCCAGGGCCCGGGCCTGGGCCCATGACTGACCCTGCCTGAGCCCTGCCCTGTACCTACAGCCAGCCTGGACAAGCACAACCGCACCCACACAGGCGAGCGACCCTTCAGCTGTGACTTCTGTGAGCAGCGCTTCACAGAGAAGGGACCCCTCCTGAGGCATGTGGCCAGCCGCCACCAGGAGGGCCGCCCCCACTTCTGCCAGATCTGTGGCAAGACCTTCAAAGGTACCTGAGGGCTGGGTGGGCTTGGAGGCAGGGCATCTCCATGTTCACTTGTCCTGAGCGCAGGGAAGGCTGAGGCTACAGTGGCCCTCACATACTGCTGCTCTGGCAGATCCCTCCTGCCTTCTGCGGGCAAGGGCTCCTGCCCCATGGGCTGCTGGTCTCCCCTCTTGGTGGGGCTCCTGCCACGTCCTCACCTCTCCTGATGCCGGTGGCCCTGTCCCTCCTGCAGCTGTGGAGCAGTTACGTGTGCACGTCAGGAGGCATAAGGGGGTGAGGAAGTTCGAGTGCACAGAGTGTGGCTACAAATTCACACGGCAGGTAGGCAGGGCCCTGGGTCCCCCTCCACTCTCAGTCTGCCCCCCCTGACCCACACTCCCCCTAGGCCCACCTGCGGAGACACATGGAGATCCATGACCGCGTGGAGAACTATAATCCACGGCAGCGCAAGCTCCGGAACCTTGTCATCGAGGACGAGAAGGTGGTGGTGGTGGCGCTGCAGCCACCAGCGGAGCTGGATGTGGGCTCGGCCGAGGTCATCGTGGAGTCCCTGGCCCAGGGCAGCCTGGCCTCCCAGCTGCCCGGCCAGAGACTGTGCGCAGAGGAGGGCTTCACCGGCCCAGGCGTCCTGGAGCCCTCACTCATCATCACGGCTGCTGTCCCCGAGGACTGTGACTCATAGCCCCCTGTCCTGGGGGCCCAGCTCCCAATAAACCCAAGGCTTGGACTTGCTTGTTTCCACCTGTCTGTGCTCTGTTTCTAGTTTACCTGGAGCCCCTGCAGGCCTTTGTCTCAGGTGCCTCTTGTTTTGTTTATTTGTTTTTTTGCGGAACTGGGGATTGAACTCAGGCCCTTGCACTTGCCAGGGAAGCACTTATTCCACTGAGCCATCTCCTCGGGGAGATGGCCCCAAGTGAGGTGCCTCTTGGTCCCCAGTTAGGCCTCTAGTGCTGCCTGCCCAGTCCTGGGTCCTTGGGGCTCAGCCCCTGCCTTGGAAGATGCTGGCTAAGCAGGAGGTAGCCAGCGGCTTCTGAGTCTGGAGTCTTCTGTCTTTTGTTTGCACTTAGAGCTGGGGTTGCTGGCCACACAGCCCAATAGGGCTGTTCTAGTGGAGGGAACAGTGGAGTGGAACCTTGACCAGGGAGTCAACAGGGACCAATGTTTGGCTTTAAGGACCATGCCAAGGCACTCCCCACCCTCCTCCCAAGAACAGCCCCGGGCCAAGTTTAGGGGGTGCTCAGCACACCTGGAAGCCAGGCAGCCTGGTGTGTGGTTCTGGTGTGCACCTACTTAGGGAGCCTTTCCTAGGGGACCTCCCACCTGCATGGCCAGAAGGCCTGGGGTCAGGTAAGGCAAGGCTTGAGCTGCCTGATGTCCCCAGGTTCTACCAGCAGGGGTGCTGTGTATTGTACCAGAGCAGATGGACTGTGCAGGTTTTCTTTCAGCTTCTGCATAGCCCCAAGACCAGCAGCAAATCATAGCTCCATCTCTTTTATTTTTCCCTTGGTTTCATTATGTAGCATAGACTCATGGTGATCCTCCTGTTTTCAGCCTCCCCAGCACTGGGATTACAGGCGTGCACCAGCACACCAGGTCTTGGTCGGAGGCTCAGTCTGCCCCAGGGCAGGGGCTGGTGTAATGTGTTGTCAGGGATCAACCTGCATTGAACCCAGGTCCCTGTGCTTGCCTAAGCAGGCACTTAGTCCACTGAGCTATCTCACTGGCCCCTGGCTCCATCTCTTTTAAGGAGAATTAGTAATGCACTTCACAGGCAAGGTTAAGTGAATGTCACTGCATAGGGAAGGAACCATGCTGCAAGGTGTGTGGAGAAAATAAAGGGGGGAAGGGTTGAGCATTAGCTCGGGGTAACAGCTCCTAGTCCTGCAGGGGAGGAGGGCAGGGAGACCGCAAGGTAGAATAAGCGCTACCCTGGCAAGCGCAAGGGCCTGTGTTCAACTCCCAGTTCCGCCAAAAAAAAAAAAAAAAAAAGTCCACAGAGGGCTTCCACTTGTGGGCAGAGCTGCAAGAGCAAATACCCAAAAGCCAGACTGCACGGCCACTTCAGAATCAAGTACTTCAGGTCTTAGGGTATCACTTGAGGCACATCTTGGGAGAAGCAGTCACTGGTCACTCCACAGCTTAAAGAGGGGACACACAATCCCAGCTCCTTGGGATAAATGTCCAAGAATCTGTGGACACATTTAAAAACTGCACCGCCCCCAGCGTGGACTGGAGCAGTGGCAAGGAAGGTCCTATGCCCAGTGGCCACAGAGCCAGGCACCTGGGTCCCTTCACCAGAGCCTGCCCCCCCAGCAGGTGTCCCTGGACGTCAAGCGGCAAGCACGTTGGTCTTCGACTCATCCTGTCCATCCATTTGTTCTCTAAGCAGTACTGGGACTGGAATCTAGAGCGTGTGTACTGAGCTCCAACCCGTGTGTGTTGCCTTCTTCGAAATTTCATGTGACACTGAAGGTGCCCAGGCTGGGCTCCAACTGGCCATCTCTGCCCCAGTCTCCTTGCATTCCTTGACTGTTGGGTGCGCCTTCATTCCCAAAGCCTGGTCCTGATGATGGTGACCTGGACAGCCCTGGGGCACGGAGGGACACAACCCAGGCCCCATCTGTGGCCCCCAAGTACAGCAAGGTGGCTGCCAAGCGTGGTGAACAGCAGGAGGCCCGGGCTCCTCCTGAACCAACACAAATTGGCAGCCTGTCTGGGTTTCCAGGCCCTTCACTAAGCTATCTCCCCGGCCCCCAGCCCTTCTGCTCTTTTTTTTTTTTTTTTTTTTTTTGGTGTGTGTGTGGAACTGGGGGCTGAACTCAGGCCCTTGTGCTTGCCAGGGAAGTGCTTATTCTACTGAGCCATCTCCCTGCTCTCCCACTTCTGCTCTTGACAGCATTTGCCTAACCAGAAGGGACTAGGTCACTGGGCTTGACTCTCAGCACTGCCCAGAAATCCAAAAGTACTCACAAGTTGGGCATAGTGGTACCTGCCAGTTCAGCCCCACTCCCGGGGCACAGTTCAGAAGCAACCTGGATGGTGTAGTGAGCCCCTGCCTGTATCTTTGGTAGTCTAGACAGGTCACCAGCCTCTTCTCAGATTGACAGCTCTACACATGGGTGGCAGCTCAACGGGGTTCAAACTCAAGGCTTCCCCACCCACCCCTCTTGGGTCTTTGTAAGATTCTAGAGCCAAGCTTGAACTTGCGATCCCCAGACCTCAGCTTCCCAGAGTGCTGGGATCACAGCGTGTGCCTCACCTGGCTTCCTTCCCTGTTAAGGCTCCATTTCCATCCCCCTGTGGCTGGGGACCCCACCTGACTGCACTATACCCCAAGGCCAAAACATCCAAGACACAGCTGGAGGTGTGGCTCCCGTCTCAGTGTATAGAGGTGACATTACCTCCAGGGCCCTCTCATGGCTCTTCATCTCCAGTGATGGATGCAGTCCCCAGTCCCTCACCCCTGAGCAAAGATAAAGGCAAAGACACCCAAACATATAGGAAATATTTTTATTTCAAAAAGTATTGAAGGCATCCTAAAACCCGGAGACAACATTCTGGAGACTTTGGCCTGCAGAACAGACAAAAATAAATACACGCATGTGTCCACCTCTGGGGTGTGACTGGACTCAGGACACTGGAGGGTGTGTCCTTAAGAGACTCTGGTCATATAAATATAGAATATGTTATAGATCAGCATTAAATATCAGTCACTGAACTTCCATAACTTAACATTTTGTAGACAAGTCCCGTGCATGTAACTGTAGGGAAAATCCCATCCCTGGGTGGAGACGCCTATGATGGTGGGGACCCAATGTGCAAGAGCCTGTGGCTTCAGAGGGGGACCCCTGACCCCAGACCCCCGTGGAACCTGCGGTGGAGAGTGGCAGTGCCTCCTCTTTCAATCCTAAAGCCTGATCCTGACAATGGTGACCTGGGCAGCTCCAGGGCGCGGAGGGACACAACCCAGGAGCCATCTGTGGGGCCACCACATACAGCAAGATGGCTGCCAGGCGTGGCTAACAGCGGGAGCCCTGGGCCCTTCCTGGGCAGCAGTGGCCAGTGTCCCCAGGCAGACTGGATGAGACACTTTCTAGCACAACACAGTGACACACACAGCACATGGCACCAAACAGAGAAGGCAGACTTGGCAGGGCCTGCCTGGCGACTTGGGAAAAGATAAGACAACAGCCCCTGCCATCTGGCCGCTTCAGGGTTCGGTACCACTCATTAGTGAGTGTCCATGTGAGAACTCACTGCAGGAGTCCGGTCACTGGGACACAGTCCTAATGCCCTGCCCTAGAGAAGATGGGGTCAGATCCAAGTGGAGGCCACTTCAGGCACCAAGAAGGGATCAAACTCAACAACCCACAGAAGTGTCTCCCTCCCAAGAGGTCACTAGGGGTCCCCAAGCTGCCTCCTTGGGCACACCTGCTCCTGTAGACAGCACTGGCAATGGCACTTCATGGGACTGAAAATCAGACAGGGCAAGTTGGGCTCTGGCTCCCTTCAGCCCACCACCCTTCTGTTCAGGCTTCCTGTCCAAGCAGGGTTCCTCAGACAGCCTAGAGAGGAGAGCTGGGCACAGTGGCTGGCCACCCTCTCCTTGGGCAGAGCCCCAGGGGAGTCTCCTTGCCCAAGGAGGTCTCCCTGGCCAGCGCAGGGAGAAACCCAGCACCAGCCACAAGGCACTCGGGACCCCTGCAGGCTCATGTCATGTTTCCAGGAGGAAGTGGCTGAGCTAGGCTGGAGGAAGCCCTGCACTAGGGACACCTGGCACACTACAGTTTGGGGCCCTAAACACCCACAGTTTGCTCAGCCAGTGCCCAGGCCGGTTCTCTGACCCTGAAGGGGACCGTGTGCCTGCTGCCCCCAAAGTGGGGGCAAGGAGCTGTGGGAAGTGCAGCAGGTGGGGTATATGCTGTCTGAGTGAGCTGTGAGACCTCTGGGGGCCAGAGACCAGGACCAGCACAACATTCACAGTAGCCCGGGCCCCAGAAGCTGGGACCCTGGCCCTAAGTGCACAGAAAGCCTCGGGCAGGAAGGATCCCTGGCTCAAGGCTCTGCCTGTCTGAAGGAGGGGGTCTCCACCCCCAGAGAGGCACAGTTCCCGGAGGACCTCCCCCGGCAAGGCCTGGGCTAGTGCAGCGCCTCAGGGTTCCACGCTGGCTGGCGATGACCATCCTCCTCAGTGCTCCGACTGTCCAGCTCAAAGCCACGGCCACCCAGAGGAGTCTGTGGCATGAACTGGCGGAAGATGCTGACACTGCTGTGCCAGAAGGTGGGCTCTGGGAGCCGTCCCACCACGCTCCACGCCCGCGCCTCGGGGTCGTAGGCCTCTACCACGTCTGACAGCTCAAAGGTGTTGTCATAGCCACCGGACACATATAGCTTCCCGCCCAGGACAGCCAGGCTGCCACCCACGTGCACCTGCAGAGAGGGTTGGAGTAGGGTTAAAGTGGCGGTGGCAGGTCCCTATGCAGGGATCCAGGAAAGTGAGGAACACACCATCCTCAACACAGCACCAGGTACAAACCTTGGCTGACATCTGGCAGAGCACTGTGGCTGGGTCAGGCTGCTGCCCTTCCCGGGGAGCCCAGGAGTCACATACAGGGTCTGGGTCTGCTGGGCAGACCTTACCCATGGTACCAGCCTGGCCCATGCTGTCAATCAGAATTGACACCAGGGTGGGCACAACCAAGCTCTCTGAGACCTACATCTCATAGATGGGGGAAACCAAGGCTCATAGGGCTGCTGGAAGCAGAGCTGAGGTTCAACCCAGAGCCTGGCCAGGTGCCACTAACCCTTCCGGGTGAAAGGGACCCTGGCCAGGCAGCTGCAGCAGCAGCTTACAAATCCTGTTCCGAGCACCTGGCAGGCACCCTGTGGGCTGCCATGGCCAACGAGGGGCCTTCCCGCCTAATGGGCTTCCCAGAGGCACCACACTGCTTGGAGTGTGTGACACACACACACACACACACACACACACGAGGCCTTTGTTCTGGAGCTCAGAGGAGGCCACTGTGGCCACTACAAGAACACATGACTAAGCTGGGCATGGTGGCGCACACCTATAATCCCAGTACTTGGGAGGATGAGACAGGAGAATTGCCACAAGTTCCAAGACCAGCCTGAAGTAGATGTGAGACCCTGCCTCAAACAACACCTGGGCCTCAGCAACCCTCTAGGGTAAAGTGAGGCGAGTACAGCCTTCTGTTACGGCAGCATCTGGAGAAGATGCACCATGGGCCCCCCAGCACTGCCCAGTGGAGGAGACCACACGCTTACCTGATTCATAGATGGGATCTTGTCCCATTCATTCTTTGTGGGGTTGTACACATCCACCTCAGCGGAATCATCCCTGTGCAGGGGAAGAGGCGCGCAGTCAGGGCTGGGGGCGGCCCTGGGGGTGAAGGGCTTGAGGAGAGCTCAGTGACCTGAGTCTTCTGGTACCCAGTGGCTGCTGCCTTGCTAGGCGGCAGCTGCGTCCTGAACACAGCCTTGTTCCCGAATGCGAAGATCACAACCTCCAGTGCCTAAACCCCACCAGTACACACCCCTTCCGGCGCAGTGAGGCTGCCCCCCACCCCATTTTGAGACAGGGTCTCACTATATAGTCTGTGCTGACCTCAAACTCAGTGAACCTCCTGCCTCAGCCTCCCAAGGGTGAGGATTTCAGATGTGCATCGCCATGCCAGGCTTGGTCATTCCTTGCTGCTTCTTTGAGCTCCTTTTTTTTTTTTTTTGGTGGAACTGAGGATTGAACTCAGGCCCTTGCACCTGCCAGGCAAGCACTTATTCCACTGAGCCACCTCCTTGGCCCCTTCCTTGAGCTCCTAAGGGCATCATGTTTGATCCCACTGTGGGCTTCCAAGCCTTTCCCCCTCTTCCTGTCCTCCCCACAGCAGTCTGAGCCACCACTGCCAGAAGGCCTTTATGGCTGGCCAGGGCAGGCCAGGCTTCTTTCTGCCCCTTCCCCAGGCTTTGGGCATCGCTGGGAGTCCCCAGCCTGGTCCCGATCACTGCTGCATGGTTGGTGCTCCCCCAGTGATGGCACAGGACTGACACAGCACTCTGTTTCTAAACAGGAAATAGCAGTGTAGTGGCACAGGCCAGTAATTGCAACGCTTGGGAGGCTGAGGCAGGGGACTACTGCGAGTCTGAGGTCATCCTGGGCTATATGGTGGGCTCACAGTGCACTTCCTCTGCCTGAACTACGTGGTGAGACTCTGCCTCAAAAAACAAAAATGAACATAACAAAAATAGAGCCAAAGGGACCTGCAGAATTGCGGCAGCAGCCCTGACAAAGGTCCTGGAGACAGGGCTCAGCCATGGGCCAGACAGCACCCACCGCAGATTATGGGGACCAGATGGAGCTTGCAGCAAACACAATCAGTGTAGCAAGAAATAAGCAGATGGCTTCTAACCCAGGGGCCAGGCCTCCTAACCAAACTACAAGGGTAGCAGGACAAAGCAGCAGCACACACTTATAGCCCCACCTACTCAGGAGGCTGAGGCAGGAGAGTTGCAAGTTTGAGGCCATGCTGGGCAACTCAGAAAGACCCTATCACAAATCAAAATATAAAAACAGGGGTAGGGGACCTGGGGAGATGGCTCAGTAGAATAAGCACTTCCCTGGCAAGTGCAAGGGTCTGAGTTCAATCCCCAGCTCCGCAAAAAAAAAAAAAAAAAAACAGGGGTAGGGATGTAGCTCAATGCCTAGCAAGGGCGAGGCCCTGGGTTGAATCTCCAGCGCAGGAAAAAAAAAAAAAAAAAAAAATCCATATAATTTTTTAAAACTTGTTTTGGTTTTTGGAGACAAAGTTTGGCCATGCAGCCCAGGGGCAGGCTTTGAACTCCTGTTCTTCCGGCCCCTCGGCCTCCTGAGTGCTGGGGTTACAGGCATGTGCCACCTCCCTCAGTTTATAGCTTGCTCTAAGTTAGTTACGCAGTATTATTCATCTTGAATTTCTCCTCACCTCCCACACCGTAAAACAGAAAACCCTCAGCTTCCAGCGCCTCTGATGACAGAGTTCACATGACACTGTCCTTTCCATCTCCGCTTCCCTGGTACTCTGGCAGAGTACCAAGTGCACTTGGGAAGGGCCTGTGGGGGCGGGGTGACAGGGTGACCTCAGGCCCTCTTCAGGACCCCAGCCAGGGAGGAGCCCAGGACAGCAGCCCCAGGACCCAGTTGGGACCCTGGCCCTGGCTCAGGAACAGGGGATGGGAGAATTAGCAGTGGGACCACCCTGCAGCCACACTCCTTCAGGGCTAGCACTCTGCTTTCTCCAGGGTGGGAAGGAATGGATGAGGTCTCTGCAAGACCCTCAGGGGTAGAAGGCTCCAGGCTGAGAAGTTTATTTATAGTTGCTGCCACCCCTCCCCCCACAAGACACCTCCAGAGGTGGGGGAGGGACAGGGCTGGGGCCAGGCAGTTTTATAACAGGGCAGGGCTGTCCTGGGCTCCAGGCTTCCTCAGAGCAGACCTTGGGCTCCTGGCAGGAGGCACGCCAGGCCTTTAGCTGTTCTGCCTCACAAGCAACTCGCCCCACCCCATGAGTTCCAGGGGTGAGGCAGACCTGGGCCAGAGTGGCTCTGGGGTGAGAGGACATGGGCACTGGAGCAGAGGTCACAGACTTGGGGGCTCCCTACTCCAATTTCTAGGCCCTAAGAGGACAGAAGGGACTATTAGCACACTCCTCCTTCCCTGCAGCTCCTCTGGCTCCAGGTAGGCTGCTGGAGTGCAGGATGCAAGAGGCACCCACCAGCCTTAGAGGCCTTTTAACCAATCAGCAGAGGCACCCAGACCCACAGATGGGCCAGGCCTGTAAGCTCAGAAGTAAGGCATGTTCTTCTGGGGTGCTTGGCCCTCCCTCCTCAGTGCCCTTGGGCTCGCTTGACTAGGAAGTCCTGGAAGCCCACAGAAACTGGTCTAAAGGATAAATAGGTGCTCTGAAACCTGAGGGCCCTAGCCTCTGAGCCTAGCTTGACTTCAGTTTCTCATCTGTACAATGGGGAGAACAAGGTGCCAAGAACCTAAACCTCACCTCAAAACAAAAAAACCCAAATACCAAAGACAGACTCACCTGACAAAGTACATGAGTCCGTTTAGCGTCACTGTCTTCGGTGCAAAGGACCAGGGTGGGAGCTGGCCACAGTCCACCAGTGACCACAGGTTGGAGTCCGGGTCGTAGCACTGCATCACCATGGTCTCTTTGCCAGGCAGAGACCCAATGGCATAGAGGCGCCCGCGGCACGCAGTGGTGGAACAGTTGTCCATGGGGTAGGTCATGGGACGCAGCGCCTCCCAGGAGTCGGCTGTGTGATCGTAGCGCTCTGTGCTGTCTGCGGCCACCACATAGAGCAACCCGTCCAACACAGAGGAGCTGTGGTACTCGCGGGCCTTCAGCATGGGTGCCACCTCGGTCCACTCGTTCACGCTTGAGTTGTACCTCCACACGCAGTCGTAGAGCCTGGAGCCATCAGATCCACCTGCCGGGACAGGCAATGGGCAGGGGTCCCTGAAGCTACCAGGGCAGCTCCCCTAGGGAAGAGATCTCTCTGGGGTTCACCTGAAATTACCCCACCCAAAGCCCAGCAGAAGTCCTGTGACAGCATGTGCACATGCTGGATGCTACCTTATTTATTTATTTTTTATTTCTTTGTGGAACTGGGGATTGAACTCAGGCCCTTGCGCTTGCCAGGGAAGCACTTATTCCACTGAGCCATCTCCCCAGCCCCTACCTTATTTATTTTGGTATGGGATTGGATTTAAGACCTTGCACTTAGCCGGGCATGGTGGTGCATGCCTGTAATCCCAGCACTCAGGAGGCTGAGGCAGGATTGTTGTGAGTTTGAGACTAGCTTGAGCTACAAAGTGAGCTTAAGGCCAGCCTGAACTGCATAGTGAGACCCTGCCTCAAAAAGACAAAAAAAAAAAAAAAGACCTTGCACTTGACACTGTCTTTTTTCTTATTTTTTTGTTTGCAAAACCAGGGACTGAATTTGGGACCTTTGCTTGCCAGGCACACATTTATGCTACTGAGCTATATTCCCAGCCCTAATACTATCTTTTTTTTAATCTTGAGATATAGCTTTGTTGGGCCAGGGAGACAGCTCAGTAGTCTAAGCACCTAACTGGCAGGTGCAGGGACCTGGGTTCGATCCCTGATACATGCCATGCCAGTCCTGTGCTGACCTGGCCACCCCAGCCAGGTGTGGTGGCATATGCCTGTAATCCCAGCACTGGGGAGGCTGAGACAGGAGGATCACTATGAGTCCAAGTTACAAAGAGCAAGAGACCCTGTACCAAATAAATAATCTTAAAAAACAAAAAGGCTTGCTGGGTAGTTCAAGATGGCCTGGTATTAGGGCCTAAAATAGGGTCTTGTTAAATTAAATCACCAAGTTGCCCAGGCTAGGTTCTAATTTTCTGCCCTCCTGTCTCAGCCTTCCAAAGAGTACTGGGACCATAGGTATGCACCACTATGCCGGCTGTCATCTTAAATTAACCAGTCTATTAAAGACTCCAGGAAGACAGCAGAACTCCAGGAATCTCAGGGGCTGCATCCCTGGGCCTCCAAAGCTGGCGCCGCAGGGCAGAGCAGAGACATTCCGTCTGCCTCACAACCCTGAGCTTTTGGAAGCAGGAGACAAAGGTCCCATAACACCCACGACTCTGGGCCTCCTTCCTTCCCCATGGAGCTGCAAAGGCAGCTGAAGCCCGCTTCTGGGCCCCAGGAAATTCCCCCACTAGCAGTTTAGTGGAATGTACGAGCCACCTGCCTAAACCCAAGGGATTAACTGCACAGCTGTGACATTTGCAGAAGAGTGAAGCCAAGCAAGTCCAGCCAGCTCTGGGACACAGACTGGAGAAGATGGGTGTGGTGGGATGGCGGGGGTGGAGGACACGTTCTCCAAACACAGGCCCAACCTCAGTCTGTCACGAGGAACAGACGGGCAGATTCCAGCAGAGGGCTTGACACAGGGCTGCTGGCCAAGCAGCAGCCAGGGAGCCCAGGATGTCCCTGCCATGTGTCTTTCTGGTCAGCTCCAGAGCAGCTCCCAGACGCTTTCTCGACCTCCTGAATGTCCAGGCCGGGCACAGCTACTGCCCGATAACCCACCCAAAGCCTGACCTGCTGATAACAGCCTGTGCTCTCTCGCTGGCTGTTCTTGCCTTATATAGCAGTCTAGAGACCGCCCCTGCTTGTCCCACAGGAGGTGGCCTCCCTCCTGTCTGGACAGGATTCATTCTCAGTAAAAAATGTGGGAGAAGCCCAGGACCCAGCCGGTCTGGGAACCGCCCACCATGACTAGGCAGGGTTTTGGGGCTTGAGCCAGGCAACTGGAAGAAAACCTCAGAACACGTGACCGTGTTTACAGTCGCGGGCAAGCTCAGCCTAAACACCATGTGACAGGGCGCAGACAAGTTAGGTGCAAGCCCCAAAGAACCTTGTGGTGTGTGACAAGGCCATCCTGAATCAGGAGGGCCTGCTGGCTCAGCAGGGTGGGGGAAACTCAGGCCTGGGAGGAACCGATGCCTGGATGAGGCCTGAGCCTCAGGCCTGGTTCCGTATTCCGCAGGGAGAGAAAGCGCTCATTGTGCGGGTGAATGTCCAGAACAGGGGAAGGCACTTCCCTGGCAGGGAGTTGGCCCAGCCAGGGCATGGGAAGCCACAAGCAGTCGCTTGTCTTTTCACACAAGGGGCTCCTTCTTCCAGGCTACAGGTCCCGAGAACCCTGGCTCGTGTTTGGGTCGGTCTTGATTTCAGTTCTGCGGGTTTCCTGTCCTGGGAAGGCTTAAGGCTCCCTGGGAGATCTCCAGATCGGCGCACTCACCTGTCACATAGATGTCGTTGCCCAGCGCCACGATGCTATAACCCCCGCCCAGGTGATCAGGAAACTCAGCCAGGTAGCGCCACTGGCCTGTCTGAGGGTTGTAGCAGTCGACAGTAACCAGTTCGTCGCAGTCCTGGTCGCAGCCGCCCACCAGCACGAGGATCTCAGCGAGGCCTGTGGAGGGGCGAGGGCGCATGCGGGGGCACGGCCCGCGGTCGTGACGGTCGTAGCGGGCCGCCTGGAAGTCGCGCGCCTCGCGCAGCAGCCGCAAGCAAGGCGGACAGCGGGCCACCAGCGGTTCGGCCTCGACGTGCGCCAGCAGGTAGAAGCGGCGCACGAAGGGCAGGCGCACGGCCTCCAGCAGCTGCGGCCAGTGCGCGGCGCGGCGCGGCGGGTCGGCTCGCACCCAGCGCAGCGCCAGCTGGTAGGCGGCCTCCTCCTTGGGCACGCACAGCCCGTCGTCGCGCAGGTAGCGCAGGAGGCGGCCGAGCGGCAGGCGCTCCAGCTGTTCGGCGCCCAGCTCGCCCACGTGGCGCAGGATGAAGCGCTGCGCCGCGCTCGCCAGCCCCGCGCAGCTGAAGGCCTCGGCGAAGTCCTGCATGTCCAGGCAGTTGGCCAGGTCGAGCTGCTGCTGCAGGAAAGCGCCGCACGCCTCCTTCACGGCGGGGAACTGCAGCAGGTCGGCGGCGCGCAGCAGGGGCTCGGCGTTGTCGCCGCTCACGGCCACCCGGCCCGTGTAGCTGAAGTCCAGCAGCAGCTGCAGCATGTCGGGCGGCACCCCGTGCAGGCGCACGCGCTCGGCGCGGCTCTCGCGCAGCTGCCCGGCGAACATGGCGCGGAAGTAGGGGCTGGCGGCGGCCAGCACTGCGCGGTGCGCCGGGAAGTCGCGCCCGCCCGCCGCCTCCAGCGTCACGTCCAGGAACTTGCGCTCGGCGCGGAGCTGGCTCAGGCCGCGCAGCAGGCTCAGGGCGTGCGCGGGGTCCGAGAAGGGCAGCACCGCCAGGGGGGCCGGCCGCTCCATAGCGCGCTCGGGGCACGAGTCCGGGACGCCGCGGCCGGCGCGCGGGCTCCGCGGCCTTAAGTAGCGCGGGCGCCCAGGCCTCCGGGGGCGGGGCGTTTCCAGGCACGCCCCTCGGCGCCCCGCCGCCCCCCGCGCCCGTGCGCGTGCGCGCGCGCCCCCGCCGGTCTCCGCCCGTTCGGGGCTCCGGGCCGCCTGTCGCCGATGCTTAGCGGGGGTGGCGGTAACAAGTGCGGGCTCCCGGACTGGGCCTGCAGACCTGCCACGGCGCGCCAGGGCGCGCTCCCCTCCCTCAGCCCCTGGGCCTCGCGGATGCTCTTTTCTCTGTATTGGAGTTCTTCGAACTTTCCAGTTAACCCCTAGAGGCACAGATTTCAAAAAACAGGGTTTGTACGGTTCTGGACCGAAGCTGCACTCGGCGTTTTTCTCGTGGCACACTTGCGAGCGACGCGACGCGACGCGGGGCCAGGAATGCGCTCCCCCGCGTCTGCCTGAGTTTCCAACTCAGCAACACAGACGTGAACCCTAGGCCGCTCCGCTCCCAGCCCGGCCCCTTCCACTTCCGCGGCCTCCCTGCCCAGGCCAGCCCGGCTGCGGGGCATTCGGGAGGGAGGCTCGGGTGGTGTAAAGACGGCTCGAGGTCAGAACTACCGAGAGACAAAGCCACAGTCCTGGAAGGCTGGGGGGGGGAGGGGTGGAGAGGGAGGCTTCCCTGTTTGAATTCCTATGGTTCAGTGCCCCTCTCGACCTAAATGCAGGAAGAGAAAAATGTAGGCCCCCTTCTTGGAAACCCAAGTGTCTGGTTTCGGGAGGGTCTTTGCTCAGTTTCAGGGAGGACCCGGATTCACCTCCAGGCCCCTTGGTTCTTGCTCATGGACAGCGCCTCCCCACCTCCACCCACCCGTGGATCTTTATGCATCTGGTCCCCATTTCAGGGGCAGCTCCGTTAGCGGGGCCTAACCGGGAGCCCGCGCAGGTACTCTGGTGCGGCCTGTTGCCCATAGAAGGACCGCTCACGGATACTATTCGCACCGCATTCCTGCCCGGCTGCCCGGCCAATGGCGATCGCGCAGGGTTTTGCGACACAGTCCCTACGCCCGGAAGTGAGATGTTCGCAGGAAGAGCGCCCCCGCCCCCGGGATTACTCCTCCAGATTGCACGAGTCCAGGGATTCCTAGACTAATGCTTCTTAGTTGCGGATCCAGTATAGGCTCCCCCCGTACTAATTTTTTTTTTCTCCAAACAGGGATCTCTTTTGGACCAGGCTGGTTTCCCAGTCCTGGGCTCAAGTGATCCTCCTGCCTCAGCGTCCTTGGTTTCTGTTTTTGCATTCGTGACATGGGGTGGGGGGTATTTGAACATTTTGTCATCCTGATTATACCTTTTTTTTTTTTTTTGCGGTACCAGGTTTTGAACTCAGGACCCTGCACTTGCCAGGTTATTTCCCTGATTCCACTGAGCTATCTCCCTGGCCCCTACCACCTTGAAGACTAACCATAACACTGATAAAAGATGGAGTTATTTATTTATTACTATTATTATTTTTTTTTTGTGTGTGTGTGTGTGTGTGTGTGTAACCAGTGATTGAACTTGGGCCCTTGCACTTGCCAGGGAAGTGCTTATTCCACTGAGCCATCTCCCTCGCCCCTGGAGTTACTTACTGAAAAAGAAAGATATTTGTTATTTGATATGCCTAGAAGAAAAGATTGTGAAATTAAAATTTTCTCAAAGTATGTGGTCTGTCTTTTTCCCCCCCCCTCTGGTAATTGGATTGAACCAAGAGATTCTATTTCTGTGTATTTCAGGCGGCCCTGAGTTTGTGACAATCCTATTGCCTTAACTCATTGAGCGCTGGGATTACATAAGTAGTACCATGCACAGCCCAGCATCCTTTTTCTTTTTTTTGTCTTTTTGAGACAGGGTCTCACTATGCGGTTCAGGCTGGCCTTAAGCTCACTTTGTAGCTCAGGCTGGTCTCGAACTCACAACAATCCTGCCTCAGCCTCCCGAGTGCTGGGATTACAACCTTTTTCATTTTGAGACAAAGTCTTACAAATTACCAAGCAGCACTGGAAGTTGTGGTTAGCGTCCCGTGGCACTGGGGTTATGGGCTTGTGCCCACCGCACCAGCATAGGTAGTTGAGCTGTTTTGCTGCCTGCACTTTGTCAGTGTACTAGACTTTATACTTGGCCATTCCCCAAAGAATAGGATGGATGTGGTGGCTTGTTTTGGAATCCGTTACTCCACGTGTTTGAGGCCAACCTGGCCTGAGCAATCGGGTCTTAAAAGATTCAAAAGGAAAAAAAAAAAAAAAAATTCAGAAGTGGGGAGGGGTGTAGCTCAGTGTTAAAACGCCTCTGAGCTCAATCTCCAGGGTTGGTAAACAGAACAGAAAGAAAAAGACAAGGCAAAAAAGGTGGAAAGGCAAAAAAGAATCCAGGGCTTCTGGTACAGCCTTGGAGAGGCACGAGCCACCCTCAGCGTTGTGTATCATTGATAATCCAGGGAAAGGGCACAGGTTTGAGAGCTTTTGTGTGGGGCTAAATCCCAAAGGAATGTGGCCAGAACAGAAAGGTGTAGAGCTAGACCTGAATTCCAGCTCACCCTAGACTAGAGCTTTGTTTGCTCTTTGTCCTCCTTCGCCTCCTGGGCTCCCCAAGGGAATGTGAGAAATGTCTTTATTCTGTGGGATAACATCATCTTACAGGCCAACTGCATGAGTTGGAGAAAACTGTATTAACTAAGGCGACTTAACCTGGGTCATCCAACAGCTCGGAGTGCTAGAAACTATTATTTGGTGGGGAAAATGTTAATACTGCCAAGAGAGCCAAGCATAGTGGCACACAATTGTATTCCCAGCACTCAGGTGGCTGAGGCAGGAGTATTGGCCTGAGTTCAAGGACATTCTGGGCTACATAACTGAATTAGAGCCTGACTGATCTATATAGGCCTCAAAAAAGCCAAAATTAAAAAGAAACAACAACAACAACAAAACACCTGCCATAATAAAGCAAAGAATAAGTAAACCCTGCCTGGCAAGCTCAAGGACCCAAATTCTGTGTGCAGTACTACATACAGTGCTGGACCCAGAACCACAGCCAGGCAAGCTGTGTGGGCCAGAAATCTGGTAGGGTGGCACCACCTGTAATCCCAGTGCTGGGAGGCTGAGACAGGAGGATCACTACAGGTCTGAACTGTGTAGTGAGACCCTATATTAAAATTAAAAAAAAAAAAAAAAAAAAAAAACTGCCGCACAGTAGCTTGTGGGAAAATGGTTGCGTTTATTGATTAAATGTCAATCATGAAAATTTTAGCCTGGGAGATGGCTCAGTACAATAAGCTCTTCCTTGGCAAGTGCAAGTTCCTGAGTTAAATCCCAGTACCACCAAAAGAAAAAAGAAACAAAAGAGAGAGAGAAAAGAAGTCTAAAAGTTTACCTCTAATAATTTTCAGTAGCTGGGGGTGGCAGCACCCATTTGTAATCCCAGCACTTGGAAAGCTGAGGTAAAAGGATCGATGAAAGTTTGAGGCCAGCCTTTGCTATAAAGTGAGTTCACCCCTGGCAAGCGCAAGGGTCTGAGTTCAACCCCCAGTTTCACCAAATAAATAAATAGAGTTCAGGGCCAATCTGAACTGTGAATTCAAACTCTGGCTCAAAAAAGACAAAAACGGGACCAGGGAGATGGCTGAGTAGAATAAGCACCACATGCCTATAATCCCAGCACTCAGGAAGCAGAGGTAGGATTGCCCAGAATTCAGGGCTACCCTGGGATAGATAATGAGACCATGTCTCAAAACAAAAACAAGTCACTTCATTTGTTGTTTCTTTTTTGTTTTTGTTTTTGGCAGAACTGGGGATTGAACTCAGGTCCTTGTGTTTACCAGGCAAGTGCTTATTCTACTGAGCCATCTCCCCTGCCCCTCCACTAAGATGTTTGGCCAGCTCTTTTTTTTTTTTTTTTTTTTTTTTTTTTTTTTTTTTTTTTTTTTTTTTTTTTTTTTTTTTTTTTTTTTTTTTTTTTTTTTTTTTTTTTTTTTTTTTTTTTTTTTTTTTTTTTTTTTTTTTTGTCTTTTTGAGACAGGGTCTCACTATGCAGTTCAGGCTGGCCTTACGCTCACTTTGTAGCTCAGGCCGGTCTCGAACTCACAACAATCCTCCTGCCTCAGCCTCCCGAGTGCTGGGATTACAGGCATGCGCCATCATGCCCGGCTGGCCAGCTCTTTTTGTTTTTCAATGCAGGGTCATGTTTATATAGTCCAGGCTAGTCTTGAATTAATGGTACAATCCTCTTGTCTCAGCCTCCCCTGTGCAAGGATTACAGGCCTGACCCACCATATCCAGAATTATAATTCAGGATTTGAATTTTGAATTTAGGCAGACAAGAGATGACTAAGATTTTTCTCCCTAAACTGAAGTCAACTAGAAGACATTTGCCTTGGCTACATCCCGACTCTTTTTTTTCTTTTTATTTTAAGGCAGGGTCTTGTAAGTGGCTAGTTGCCCAGTTTGGGCTTGCATAGTTCTCCTGCCTCAGCCTCCCTGAGTGCTGGGGTAACAGGTATGCACCACCATGCCAGGCTCGCTCCTAGATTTTAAAAAATCTTTATGTCATTTTACATAAAACATACAGCACAGGGCCAGCAAGATAGCTCAACCCTGTGAGTGAGTGCTGGGATTCCAGGCACATACCACCATGCCAATGAGGCTTGTTTTTGTTTGTGAATATTTAGGAACATGTTACTTAGCTGGTTTTTTTTTTTTTTTTTTTTTTTTTGCGGAACTGGGGATTGAACTCAGGCCTTTGTGCTTGCCAAGGAAGTGCTTATTCCCCCGACCCCCACTACTTAGCATTTGGAAAATCAGAGGCTATGGTGCCTTTTCCTACTACTCACTGATTATTTTCCCCTTATTTTAGACTTCCTAAACTCTGCTAACAATTTTCCTTTAAAGAATATTGTAGGGGCTGGGGAGATGGCTCAGTGGAATAAGCGCTTCCCTGGCAAGCGCAAGGGCCTGAGTTCAATCCCCGGTTCCGCAAAAAAAAAAAAAAAAAAAGAAGAATATTGTAATATTCTTTTTCTTCTTTGGTTTAATTTTATTTATTTTACTTAATTTTATTTTTTTGGTGGAACCAGGGATTGAACTCAGGCCTTACCAGGGAAGCACTTATTCTACTGAGCCATCTCTCTGGCCTTTAATTTTATTTAAAATTTTTTTATTAGTACATATACATAGTGACATTTTTTTTTTCCTTTTTTGGTGGCAATGGATATCAAATCCCAAATTTTTGTATTGAGCTACATTCTCAGCTGGCTTTATAATTTTTGTTTTGTTTTGAGGTAGATTCTCACTAAGGTGTTAATTTGACCAGCTTCAAACTTGTAATTCTCCTGCCTCAGCATCCCAGAATGATGGGTTTTTAGGCCTGTACCATCACCATACCCCATCTGTTCTTTTCTTTTTTTTCAGTACCAAGGATCAAACTCTGGACTTTGTGCAGGCCAATCAGGTGCTTATGCCACTGAACTGTCTCCATGGCCCCCACCATAGCCAGTCTGAAGTGTTCTTTAACAAAATATATGTAAACAAAATGCTGTAGGTGAAAACATTTAACCCATATTTGCTGTTTTATATGCTAACAACAAAGCAGAAACCCCCACCCCTCCCAAAAAAAGGGGGCCAGGGAGATGGCTCAGTGGAATAAGCGCCTCCCTGGGAAGTGTAAGAGACTGAGTTCAATTCCTGGTTCTGAAAAAAAAAAAAAAAGAAAGTATTGATTTCAGTTATTTACACAGTCTCCCAGTATTCAAGGTAGTAAAAGTTAAAAAACAGTATGATTTTTAGGGGCTGGGGAGATAGCTTAGAAGATTAAGCACTTGCCTGGCAAGCATAAAATCCTGAGCTCAATTCCGGGTACTGCAAAAAATAAACAAACAAATAAATAAATAAGGGGCTGGGGAGATGGCGCAGTAGAATAAGTGCTTCCCTGGCAAGCGCAAAGGCCTGAGTTCAATCCCCAGTTCTGCTCCCCCAAAAAATAGATAAATAAATGGAAAAAAAAAAGCCCCAGCATGACTCTGAGGAATTTTCATTTTCCCCTCATCCCTTGGAAATAGAAGTGAGTGAGGTGGTATATAAGTTAACCACAGAAAGCAGGAAGAATTCGTAAGAAAACTCTTTTTTTTTTTTTTTTTTTTTGCGGGACTAGGGATTGAACTCAGGCCCTTGTGTTTGCCAGAGAAGCCATCTCCCAGCCCCTTAGAAAACTCATTTTTTTATTGTTAATTTATTTTTTTTTTGGCAGAACAAGGGATTGAACTCAGGCCCTTGGGCTTGCCAGGGAAGCACTTATTCCTCTGAGCCATTTCCTCGGCCCCAACTTCTTAAAATGATGTCAAAAAAAAATTCTCATTGGGCAGCCTGATAGCTCAGCAGACTGAAGTGCTTGCTTAGGTAGCATGCAGCTGCCAGGGTTCGACCCCCAGTGTGCTGTGCCTGCCCCACCCAAGCCGCGTTCTGTGATGGCAACTGAGGCTGGGCCTGGTGGCGTGCACCTATAATCCCAGCACTTGGGAGGCTAAAAATAGGATCACTGTGAGTCTGACCTTCCTGCCCCAGCCTATCAAGTGCTGGGATCACAGGCATGAGCCACCATGCCTGGCTTCAAGAAAATGCCCTGTTAGCCAAGTGCGATGGTGCACAATTGTGCCAGCAGCATGGGAAGGCTGAGCCAGAGGATGTGGAATAAAGGCTGGCCTGGACACATACAAGGAGACCTGTTCAATTGTTTTTTTTTGCCCACTCAGGATGCCTTCTGGGCAGGTCTGGAAAAGCATGAGGGTCTGGGGATTGAGCCACAGCATCGTGAGCCTTCCTGCCTTTGCGTAAGGAGGCACTTAAACAACTGAGCTAATAGGCAGGACCCCCGTTTAAAAAGAAAGGAAAAGAAGAACCATTAAATCCTTTTTTTCCCCTGGTAGTGTTGGGTAGGACCCAGGGCCTTCTGCACGGGAAGCAGGTGCCCTGTCCTTCACCTCTATCCCCAACCCAGGAAGGCACCACAACTTTTAGCAGAAACCTTAGGAAATTATTCTGGGAATGGTGTCTGCTTGCAGCCCCACCAGCTTGTAAGCTTACCATGTGAAGGGGCAACAGAAAGCTTTCCTGAACGTCCCCCCAAGGAACCAGGGTAGCCTTGCGATTTAGGGACGTGAAGCTATATTTGGTAACTCAGTTAAAATAACCATGCTCTCACCTTACTTACTGGAAACCACGGGATTCTCAGTATCGTTCACTGTCACAACCTGCCCTTAGGTGGGCCTTTCCCCTCCTCTTCCCTGGATATTTACAATCATTCTCAGAATTAGCATTCAGCAGCGCATATAATTTTCTTTTTAGAGCAGAAAGCAAAGACACAGAATCCAAGGACCTGGCTAATGCTCTGAATTCCTGGAGGCAAGCAGAAGGGTCCCCCTGAAAACAGACCAGGTACACACAGAAAACTAACTTCATTCCTCCTTAGTTACACTCTGCACTACCGAGGATGGAGCGATGCTGTTACTTACTTAGTGGTTCCTGGGATTGGATCTAGGGCCTCCATATTGCGTGATATTGTCAACCTTTTGTATTTTATTTATTTTTCACGTAGGGTCTTGCTATGTAGTGCAGGCTGACCTTGAACGCAAGGCAATCCTCCCCCAGTCTCAACTGCAGGGATTATAGGACTGCACCACCTTGTGTTGGCCACTGGTGGAGTTCAAAAAGAAGCAAACAAAAGTAAAAAATAAAAAAAATTAATTAAGTTGAGCCAGGTGTGGTGGTGCAGGGCTGTAAACACAACAGGGAGGGTCGCTACAAATTAGAGGTCAGCCTGGGCTACATAGTAAGACCCTGCCTCAAGAAAAAAAAAAGAAAAAAAAAGTTAAGACAAGGTTTACATTTTTATTTTAAAAATTTTTAGGGGGCCAGGGAGATGGCTCAGTGGAATAAGTGCTTCCCTGGCAAGCACAAGGACCTGAGTTGAATCCCTGGTTCCACCAAAAAAGAAATAAATTTTTTTGGGGTCACCCTGATAGTTCAGCCTCATTTGTCATGCTGGCCCCTGGGTGTGGTGGTGCTCCTCTGTAATCCCAGTGTTTGGGAGGCTGAAAATGGGATCACTATGAGTCAGATCTATGTAGTGAGACCCTGTAGACCCTAGACCCTGTCTTAAAAACAGAAAAGAAAAAAAAAAAAAGTTTATTTTGGGGTTGCACCAGGAATCACACTGAGGACCTCACACTTACCAGGCAGGTACTGCACCACTGAGCTAAAAACCTCCAGCCTGAGGCCCGGAGATAGCTCAGTAGACTAAGTGCCTGCCGGGCAAGCACAAGGATCTGAGTTAAAAAAAAAAATTCCAGGCTGGATCTAAATTTTTTAAATTGCTCATGCTAGGCTTGAATTTAATTCAATCCTCGAATCAACTGAATTCAATTGAATTTGATCCTTAAATCCTCAGGTCAGGTGTTGCGCCAAAGCGCCCAGCTGATTGGTGTACTAGTTTTTCTATGGTCTAGGAGAGCAATAGTTAAGTATTTTGCATTAGTGTGCTTCCAGTGTGTAATGACTGCACAACCCTGGTAAACTGGTGTGCATACCTAGTGCCTAATTCTTCATTTTTGAGATAGGGTCTTAAAGTTCAGGCCCACCTTGAACTCAGTGATCTCAGATACATACTAATTCTTGTTTTTTGGCAGAACCAGGCCCTTGCACTTGCCAGGGAAGCGCTTATTCCATTGAGCCATCTCCCTGGCCCAGTACGGGCATTTTAGGTTTTATTTCAAAGTAAGAAAATAAATAAATAAATAAATTAAAAA
>PVKA01023641.1:0-35341 GCA_004027165.1 Ctenomys sociabilis | reverse complement strand
GGAGCTGGGCGGGGGCGGGCGGGATGGAGCAGGACGGCGGAGTCGGCCGCGCTGTCTCTGGCCAGTCTCCTAGAATTCTATTATTTATATCCCTTTATGAATCTTCTCTTATTCTTACCTTCAGTGAACAGAAATTTGCATAGACACTGAGGTACATAAATATCCTGTGTATGAAGAAAAGTTCATAGCTTATAAATTTTTTCTGTACATTGCCAAATTTTAAGGTTCAATATTTTTTTGGAATGTAAAATATATTGGGCAACATTTTTCAAAGAATAGTTTATGATCTCTCACACACACACACACACGTGTGCATACAATCTGAATCACACTTTATTTTCCTATGTTTTAGAGCAAGTATAAAGTAGCATCAATTCAGAAAGTATTACAAATGATATAGAATTTCACTAAACAAGTATGAGTTTGTTGCATTGCTTAGTGCTGTCTTCACGTTAGCTGCCAAAAGACAGTTCTAAGGACTTCCTACGTCACCTTCTGCACTGAACTTCCCTTAAGAAAAGCACAACTTATCCAATCAATACTTTTCACCACTTTCCCCATTCGTTTCAAGAGACAAAAAACAGGCATCTTAGGACACAAGTTTCCCTTTCACCTACAAAATTACTCAAGATTCCTTCCAGCTCTCTGGGCTCTACAGAGAGAGGCCAAGTGTATTTTGTGCCACCACATTGAGAACAGTGAACTCCCCTCCCCTAGGATTATGTTTTAAAAGGCAAGTGGAAATCTGCATGTACCGCAAGTCTACAGAGTAGCCCTATTCTTTCGACAACTGTGCTTTGTATGAAGTGGGGCCAGAGCTGAACATCCTAGACCAAAGGAGGAAAGGAAATGTTCGCTATTTGACTGGAGAGTTTAAACCAACAGAAAAGCAAACTGAAATGAAGTAATTAGAAAGCCATGAATGAAGGTAATTCTATGGAGACAAGTCCGGTAAGTCTATGTACATCTGCATTTATATAATTAAAGGTTACTGAGTTAGCTATATGCTCCAGACTTATTGTTGTTGAGTGCCAGAATTTTGTCTGAGGAAAGAAACCAGTGCAATCTTTATCAAAGTTACTAAATCTCTAGTGCATACTGTGGTCACTGGATGCTATTTTGGAGCTCTTAGCTCCCTTGGAGAGCTCAGCCAAGTCACTCCATAAACACTCTACAATAAAAGAAGTTCTTGAACTATTCAGCACATATACCATACAGGGTATACTTTTAAAAATTTGGTGAAAATTAGTATAACTCTTCCAAGGTTTTGTATCTCCATGAAAAAGTTTGAAAAAGAACTGTAGTCTTATTAAAAATTAAGTTAGATGAAGAAGGCATGTAACATTACAAAGAAAAGCAATGTGTTTGAATTTTCATTATAGAATCTGTGAAACTCTTCTCAAATTTCTAAACCATCCAGGCTTCTGTGGTTCTTCTAGCTTTAAAAAAATCAAAAAAACAAGGTCTCATTATGCATTTCAGGCTGGCCTTGTGCTCATTTTTGTAGACCCCAGGCTAGTCTTGAACTCAGAGAGATCCTCCTGGCTCAACCTCCTGAGTGCTGGGATTATAGGCCTGTGCCACCATGCTCGGTTCAGGGGCCCCAGTGTGGGTGCTCACATCCAGGGGCTAGGCAGCATGTCTGGTCATCCAGGACTTAGAGGGCACTGCCTGTGGCAGTCCTTGTGCTTGCCAGGTAGGTGCTCCTACCTCTGAGCTCTCTCACTGGCCCCTCTTCTAGCTTTAGGCAACTCTTAAAAAATTCAAAATTCTTACGCATGTCAGTCACTCCAATTCAATTCTAAATTTAATGGAAAAACTTCTAAAAGCTGTGAATGTTTGCAAATATATGTCACTTGTGCACAATTAGAAGCCCTAATCATAGTTTTCTTAAGTCTACTAAAATATGAAGCAGCACATACCCATTGAATAAGTAAGCAGCAGAGCTCTAAATAACTATGCAAAGACAATCACCCAAACGTAATATGATTGGGCTATTCAGGAAGTCAGAGAATTTCATGAAGCTGAGACTAGTTGATAATGCTAAAGGATCACAGAGGGCTTTCACTTCCAACAAAGGATAACTTATACCTTCTTAATCGACACTGGAAATCATACATCCTCATGGTGCATGATAAAGTCCTTTAACAAATATCAGTAAATCATGTTAAAACCAATTCATTTGACTTGTAAGATGCCATATCCATACATTTCTTTTTAGAAACTGTAACAGTGGATGAATATATTCTTTGTTACTCATTTTAAAGAGCTACTTAGTCATAGCAGGTTAAAGTGTTTTATATTTCAAATATTTTTCTATCTCTAATACCCCTAAGGTGCAATTTTTAGTGAAAAGAGATGTAAGTGATAATATCATAGGCTGATCCTTGAAGAAAAAAATACAATTATTTCCATAAACTACATAAGTTATCCACAAAGCAAAATAAAGTAGGAACAGTAAAAGCAACATTTCTATTTTTGTCTTCCTTTTTTGAAAAAACACAATAATTGACATAGAATTGTTTGATCAAGGGTTCAATAAAATATTTACCTGGATGAAATATTTAAACCTTAGTTATTTTAACAAACACAGACATTCCCAATAAAACAGATACTAGAATAAAATCTTGGACTGAACCAATTATTTGCAGCACAGAGCCTCCAGTAAAACAGTTGGTTGAGAAGTTGTCTTAGCCCAGCCAATTTTGTCAAAATGCATTTTCTTTTCAGTTTTTATTTTCCCAAGGAATACAGCCAGCAGTTGAACCGTTTCCATGGGCAAAGGCATAATCCATTTCTTAATGCATAATAATTTAATGTGGGGGAGTTCCTTATGCAAGCAATTTTCCAAGAAATACAATAGGCTGCAAAGAAAGTAGGGTTGATTGTTTCTAAACAGTGTGAACAATGTGGGAGATTGTTAAACCTTTGGGAACAAGACAAATATATGTGTTACCTGAAATTAGACCTGTCACAACATAATGGAGCAGAGCATGTGAAACATTTTTTCCCTCTAGATGGTGATACTCAGCTTCTTTTCTTCTTTATAGTGCTGTAGTCCTTGATTTAAAAATCTTACTGTGCAGATTTCAGAACTTACTCATGCTGCTAATTACTGAAAAAAAGAATGGCAAAATCTGGAAAAAAAAATCAACATCATTATAAGTTAAACAAACAGAACATCCCAAATATGAAGTTATTTATGTGAAATTTAATACATAAAAATCAAAATTCTAGGCATTGAACAAAAGGCCGTATGACTACAATCTCTTCACATATTTTAAGGCAGATTTTTGTCTGGTTCTTCTAATACATAGATTTTTAATAAAGTGCTTATGCTTATATAAAATAATGTATTGGCTTTGCTGTCTTTTTCGATTTAACTTCATGTATTATAGATATAAATTGAATAAACTGTACTTTCAAGTTCCAAACAGGACGCTGGGAGTTCTGCAAGCTTCATACAGCCATTTATGTCTGATTTCATGTACTGACTGATAACATAGTAGATAACGATGTTAATGGCATGGTAGTTTATACTGGTAAAAAATATTTTAGGACTAGAGAAATTTAGGGATGTTTAATTTAATGGTAGTTTTAATTCTTTGCAACAAATTCCTCTGGAGAGTCACACATTTATACACCATTGTTATAATACCTTAATTTTCACCACCATTACATTCCATACAGAGTAAATAAAGTAAAAAATAGTGATTAAGGATTGACTAGAAAAATTCATCAAAGGCTAAAAATAGAAATTATCGCGTTAATGTGCTGAATCCTGATTTAGGATTCATTCAAATTCAATTACAGGTTGTGTGTGTGTGTGTGTGTGTGTGTGTGTGTGCATGAGAGTGTGAGAGAGAGACAGAGACAGAGACAGAGACACGGAGACACAGAGATGAAATTTAATATTGAATATCAAAAGATCATATGCCACCTCAAGTCCCAAGAGTATAATATATATTGTTTATGGATTGCAATCTTAATTCCATTACTATAACTAATCGGTTACATTTTTATTATTTTGAGTTGTCAAAAATAAATACTTGAAACTACTTTAAGCATTAGTCCCCACTATGAAATCCTACAATCCTTTCACTTCACTTAATTCTATCAGTGATAATCAAGCCAATTTTATTACTTTCAGTCATCTTCTGATAGGGAACAAAATTAAATTAAATTATGATTACATATTTATTAATCTTTGTAGAATATACATTCTTTATGCTGACCATGGGAAAAAATGAGTCTCAAAATAACCTTTGAAAGGTTTAATAACTAATGAAGCATTTTTTGTTACTTTTTTAAAGTCTAGCAGAGGGAAATTGGTTAATGGTTTTAAATAGGATACACCAAAATTTCAAGACAGTTCCTCATATTCTCTCCCAAAAAGGAGGTCAGCTCACCATAAGCTGTCTAAACAGTAGGTTTAACATTAATCAATTAATGTTAGGGAAATGCTTTTATAAAACTTGCCCATTAATTAAGATACCAGAACATTCTGCACCAGCAGCATCTATCTCAACCTGAAATCCATGTCCCCTCTAGGGGGGCAGAGGTGTGTGTCACCACTGGCTTCTATCACTCACAGTAGAGAAAAGGTCAATTCTGAGTAAAGTTTATAAAGCTGTATAAACATAATTTGTTAAGCCTTTGGGATGAAAGGTAGCGTACAAATGTAAGATATTAAAGTACTTAATCAAAAGCACCTTTTTTATATCATCTGTCAAGCTAAATAAACAAAAATGCAAAAGAACATAATATATCACTGCTGGCATATCCATCAAAAATAGCCACAGCAATTCCATTTTTGGTAAACTGTACAGCCTTACGTTCCAAAGATTTCTAAATGCTTGTTGAAATGAAATGCCACCCACTCACCTACCTCCCACACCACTGGTTTGTTTTTGAAGTGTTAATATAAACAAAACCACATATCTAGCTAGGCTTTGCACAATTGATACCAAGTGCTCCAGCTGATAAGACAATAATTTTATGCTATAAATACTCTCTTTGCATATCAAATAAAATAATATAGAAGTTAAATGTTTAAAATCTCAGAAAATGAGTGTTGGATATTGCATGCATTACTTTAGGGAGTGTGTGTGATGGGAGGTTAAGATATGATCTTGCTATCCAACTCAGGCTGGTCTTGATCTCACTATGTAGCCTAAGTTAGCCTATAAATTGCAGTCATCCTTCTGCATTTGTCTCCTGAGTGCTAGGATTACAGGCATGCACCACAATACACAACCTGCATTACATAAATGAGATTATTTGTTCATTGTCCTCAGGGCTAGTTGGAGCTAGTTGGAGATAATATTCCTCAGCTTGCCTGTAGATTCTGTGGTCCAATTTCAAAGAATTTGCCACCAAGTTATAGATGATGAGATTTACTGTCTCTTTTTAAGAACAAAAAAATAATATGTTTGTTTAATTCAGAAATTCACTGGTTGGGGCTGGGGAGATAGCTCAGTAGAATAAGCACTTGCCTGCCAGGTGCGAGGGACTGAGTTCAATCCCTGGTTCCACAAAAAAAAAAAAAAAAAAAAAAAAAAAAAAAAAAAAAAAAAAAAAAAAAAAAAGGAAAGAAAAAGAAAAGAAATCCACTGGCACTCTGTAAGCATAGGATAGGAATGTTTTCCTGTGGGAAATATGGGACCTATTTAAACACGTTATTGTGGAGGATGGAAGTAGGATTTAACGTGAATTAACCTTGTTGCCACAATCTACTTAAGAAAAAATATGTTCATGACATTATTCCCATCATTATCAAGTCAACTTTGTTCAATGTTGAATATGTGTTAGTCACTGTGCTAAACAATTTGCCTATATTTTTAATCAAAATATCTATAAGAGAGACATTAATAGCATAGATTCCATTTCAGATATTAAGTAACTTGTTGAGATTTTTTAGATAACACACTATTAAGACAAAGATCATCTGATGGTTGTGAAAGGCTATGAAATTAAGCCATAACTGATTCCTAGAATACACTGACCTAGAAAACTAACAATATCTAGACTCAAGTCAGAAAAACAATGAGAAACTCAGTCTTGGGGCTAAATTTCTGCAGTCAGTGTTGGACTAACAATTTAGAAATTCAGTTTTAAGTAGGTAAGAAATCTTGTTGGGTTAGGAGAGGCTTTAGCTGAAAGACTTATCTTTCACTATCTACAGCATGTAAAAATAAGAGTGAAAATTTCAGCCATCCATATATAAGAAGTGTGCATATGGGGTTGAAGGAGAAATGTTTGTGGCTATTATAGAGAATGCTAAAAGGTTTCAATGGCCACCCAACTCATACTACTAAAGTCTGGGGCACTGGCAGAACTGTGTAGGATTTCACCTACAGGTCGTGGTGTAAACGAAGCAGGCTGAACTTAAAATCACTCTTAATGCACCACATTTCTTGAACATAGGAATTATCCTATGGCTTTGTTGGGTTCTTTCCATGACTCTATACTTTCAGCCTGCAACAGTTGGAAGACTAAATTCAAAATCTTACCTTAGAATATACTAAGCCTCAGAATGACTTGTAGCTTGGGATCAAAAACTACTTTGAATGTAAGAGTAACTCTGTCTTATGTTTGACTAATCTTAGATCTGGACGTTGGATTAGTTTGAGACTTTGGTCCAGAGCCAGAAGAGTCTATGTGGTATGGGAGAACAGAAGGAAATAGATTAAAGTTCCATTTGTGAAAGTTTATTTAATGCTACATAAATCTGAGGTTTTTAAATAACACACATAATCTCTACATGGTCCCAAAATTCAAATGACCATGAAAAGTGAATATTTTTAATCAATTAAACATTGAGATAATGATGTTGGATAAATAAAGACATGCAAAAAAAAACAATTTTCAAAACTTCTTTAGAAAGTGTCAAAAATGAGCTAAATGTACTTAAACTGAGGGGGAATATTTTGAAGGTTATTAATGGTAATTTATCTTCTAATAATATTTTTAAATTTAAACATTCACTATAGTTGGAGCATAACTTGTATAATCTAGAATAAGAGGGTAACAAAATTCTAAGTGAATTTCTGTGGGGAAAAGTTAATATAGAAAACAAAAAATCTATTTAGGAATATATGGCAATAAATAAAAAAAGAGCCTTTAGACTTCCATGTCCTTTTCTTTTATTGGTTTGAAATATTGAACAATAAAACCACAAATGCTGGGAGAAATTTAAATATACCCAAACTTAGCAAGAACTTTTGACAGGAGAAGTGGACAAGTAAAGATATTTGATTGACCACAGAATATCTCCAAAAGGAATCTGATCTCCTAAACATACAGAGGTATTAAATAAATCTTGTCTGTAGGTAATTAAGTTATACCTGTACCTTTACCTATAAACCTCCTTTCTATAAGGCAGAGCCGATTATTATTGTCATTCTATGGAAAGTTTTTAAGGTTCAATAACTTGTTGCTATTCTAATCTTAGCACAAAATTAGACCAGATACTTCTAAAATGTCATTCAATAAATATCAGATTAATAAATGAAGCATTGTTATGTAAAAGGAAGGAAGAGGAAATCATTAGAAACCAAAATGAGTAAGAAAATAAAAGGTCTAGGTTTACCACCTAGATTTTCTCTACTATGTTTATGCCCTTGGTATTTTTAGGTTTCCAAAGTCTAAGCCTGTCCACCATGTCAGGAAAGCTATGGATTCTCAAGGACTGGGGATGAGAAGAAATTGAAATAGAAGCTTAGGCTGGAAGCATAAGTATCCTATGTTATTGGTATTGAGATCCCATCTTTCCATGCCCTTCATAGTCTGTTGAAGGAGCACAAGAGGCACAGTTCAGGTTACAGGAGTTTGATGGAAAGCACCATTGAAGCCAGGTATGAAGACATGGCCTAAACTTCAGTGTACACTCAAGAGAATAAGCAAGTGAAGGGACAAGGTGTTTAGACCAGAGAGAAGATTCCTGTTTATGTTCTCTGTCTTTGCTATCAGGAAAAGTAAATATGTGTCTGAGAGTGTATAGATAATAAAAAAGTACTAAAGTAGAACATAACTATTTGTACAAGGCAGTAAATTTGATTTTGGCTTTATAACCATAATACCCTGAGCTTAAAATATCTCTCTTTTATCAATGTTTATACTGGATGTTTGTTTTCATCATTTTCAGGCAGTAGTGAGCAAGAATCAATTGGATTGTATACTTTTGAAAATCTACCATTAGTCACGTCTATTTGTGAATACTTGGTATTTTCAGGTCCCTGACAAAGCCTTCTCTTTCACACACTTTTTAAAGGTAGATCGCATTTAATTTAACCTCTACCACCTTGTGCTACAGTCATTTATTATCTTTTTGTCATATAGAATGTTAACTTGGACAAAGAGTTGGAACTTTTTTCTGTATTCAATGGCGTACTGTTAGAATTATTACTACTAGAAATCTAAAATAATTATTTTTAAAAGGTGGATGGAAGTGTAATTTGAAAAGTAAGAAAACAAGTGCATTATTTGGATGAAGTGATAAGCAGTCCCACTGCAGCAAATGTATTTCTAGATCATTGTACACAATATGGCCCTGTAACCCTGCTACCAGCAGCGAATTCTATTTTGAGATCTTTCCTAGGAGGCAATGAATCATTCTGAACCTTTGTTCACCCTACCCTTCCTATCCAACAGCATTATTTTCCTTTTTTTATGGCTTAGATCTTTATTTTGCCATGTGATGCCATTAAACATTTTACATTTTTGATGACAATTGTTTCTAGGTGGTCATGTTCTGTGTCAGCTATCTCTTACTGTGGAACAAATCATCCCCAAATGTGGTGGCCTAAAACAAATTATTTTCAAACAAACAGTCACACTTGGAAATCGTGGAGGTCTGTGGCTACAAAATACTTCCTTCTGTACATCTACTGTAACTCAAAAATCAAATGACAATGAGGCAAGTCCAAAAATCAAAGAAGTGCTTTAGTTTAGCAGGTACCCTGCGGAGGTCTCCATGCAGAAGTGCAAAGAGGCACGCCCGGGCCTTTACAAGGAGTAGTATTTAAGCTTCAAAACCGCAAACCAGGGAGGGGAAGGGGAATGAAGCAAGCTTTGTACAGAAGCAGATCGCATTGGTTACTTTGGGGTAACCTTTAAAAATGATTGGTTAGAGCCTTTTGTAATTTGGGCAGCTATTTGTATCTTTTTGCACAAACAGCAGTAGAACCTGCGGTTTGGGGTTGATTAGCTAATTCCCTCACCCTTGCTGGAACAAGTTAGAACAAAACAACAAAGGAAGGAACAAAATGGTGACTGAGGGGTCAAGATGGAGTCAGTTAGGCTATAACACTATGACTGCAACCCTCAAACAAGAATTGAATCAGCCGGTCATCACTCTCAAACTGAGAATTTTTTGTTGAAGGAAAGAAAAGTTTATTTAGCTCACAGTTACTGGAGGTTTCAGTCCATATTCAACTGGCTCCAAGGCAACCTGGCACATGGCAGAAAACAATGTTTCATAGTGGTGGAAGCTAAGAGCCAGAGCAAAAGGGGGAGTAGCAGCAATTCAAGCAGCTAACTTCTCTTCTCCCCTTACACTGACATGTAAATTACCCACCCCAGGGCAGGTGTAACTTCCACACCCACAATAATCACAAACTAAAGAAGCTGCCCCATGATTGCACGAAGCTTTGGGGGGACACCTAAACATAAACCATAACATTCCATCTCTGGACCCCCAAAGACTCATACACATCCCTTTATGCAAAAGACATTCTCATCCATCTCTAAGAGTTGTCAAAGGCCTAACAGTTTGAACACTGCTGAAAAGTCCAAGTCCCAGTTTCCTCTAAGATTCAAGGCACACTTTTAGCTGTGAGCCCCTGTACAAATGAAAACTTAAGCACTTGCAACATTCAAAGGCACAAGATAAACATTACCATTTCAAAAGGTACACACAGCAGGATACCAAGCCTTGGGAACAACATAATTCCAAAATCCAGCAGAGAAAACACGAAGTTCTGCAATTCCATGTGAGACATCTGAAGCAATCTGTGATGAGCTGTGAGCTCCAAAGGCTTTATACGGCTTCACCCCTATAGCACTCATGGTGGTAGCTCCCGTGGCATCCCTTTTAGACCAGCTTTGTTCCCTCCTTTCAGTTTCCCTTAGATGATCCACATTCCTGGCTTTTCCAAACTTCTAGGGTTTCCACTGAATGGGTTTCTCACTTCTTCACACCTTGCCCTCTCAGGGGCACACTGCCTGGCTTCTCAGGCCTTTTTCTGAAATTGAGGTGAAAGCCTTCTTAACCTCAGAACTCTTGCATTCTGCATGTGCCTAAAACCATCACCACGTGGTCTGCTGCCAGCTGGAGCAGTAGCCAGGTTTTTGTCTCTCTTGGCTTTAGGGTCGAGTGCCTGGATCGCTGAGCACTCTGACCCTGATTCCCAGGAACAAATTCTCCATGCCAGCACCATTCTTTAATCTGGTGTGGCTGCTGCTGAAGTTCTGGAAAATGGGGTTCTATGGCTTTCCTCTCAAGGTAAAGTCCCTGACCCTTACAGTTCTGAGACTGCAAAGGGTGGAGACTTGCCACTTCCTGTGATGCTCTCAGGCCATTCTTTCCATTCTCTTGTTTCTTCTCCGCAGTGGAGATCCTCTCAGCTCTGCCTTTGCAATCCACAGCTTTACTGGAACTTCCTTTCTGGCCAGACTCAGAACATTTTATATCCTCTTGCTTGACTCCTTGCTCTTGATTATCAACATAAATCTGGCTGCAGGCCCCCAATAACAACCATGACACTGGCCCAATATTTGGCTGCTTTGAAATATCTTTTTCAGATTAATCAGTCCGCCATGCTTAAACTCACTCTCAGGAAAACTCTGGACATGAACAAAATGTAGGCAACTTTTCTGCCAATTAAAAACACAAATGATCCATAGTCTGACAATCAATGCAATCCTTCTTCCTAGCAGGTCTTCCCCAACCCGGTCTTCACAGGTAGGCTTTCTATTAGCCTTCTGGTCTTCTGAGTTCTGACCAGAATCTCCCACACAGAACCACTGAAGCTCTTCAGGTTTTCACAAGTAGGCAACATCTCCACACCTTTCCTATGTCTTCCCATAAGTCATTCCCAAAAGCTTTTAATTCACATGGTCAGGTCATGCCACAGCAACTAACCCACTCCTGTGGTACCAAATTCTGTCTTAGTTACTTTTCTCCTGTTGTTGGGACAAATACCTGACACCAAAATTGAAGAAAGGAAAGGTTATTTTAGTTCACGGTTAGTGGAGGCTTCAGTCCATACCCTGCTGGCTCCAACACAGCCTAGCACATGGCAGTGAGGTACCTTTCATGGCAGTGGTGTCAAAGAGCAAGAGCAATCTCAAACTGAGATTGTTTTACATCTGTTATTTAATATTAATTGAATGTTTTCTGTATGACAAATACTTCTCAGGTTTCTACTATAACAAACAAGCAAAGGCATAAGACAAGGAGAAAAAGAAATTTTTTCATAGCAATCTACATGAATCCAGAAAAATCTCAAATTCTGATTATAACATCATGTATATTCTTATAAAAGTAGAAGCATATGTAAAACTGATGCTTGTAAAAACAGGGAGGCAGTATTCTTAAAGGAAAGTCTAGAGAAGTACTGGACATATTGAAATACTACGTTCAATTAATATAATGTGCCTAGGATTGCAGACTGTTACTTGCCTACTGCTGGCACAAAATGCCTAACACCTACAAATTGAGGACAGGCTCATTTTGTCCCCTGCTTCCAGTCTGTGGTCAGATGGCTCCATGGTGGAAGGATATGAGAGAAGAGAGCTCTTCAACCTTCACCCATGGCAGACAAGAATCAGAACGGAAATGGAGAAGCCAGAGACTAGGATATCGTCTTCTACATCCTGTGTCTCATGATCCACTTGCAATGAATCCTTGCCTCTAACAGTAAGTCAGCTACCACATCCTCATAATCCAATCATATTCCACACACAGAGAATTGGAGAAATTATTTTGTAGCTAAACTATAATAGAAACGTTGACTCATTTCTGAAGCATCTATTTTCAACTTCTCTCTGTGTAGATGCCTTTGATCCCCCCTTATTAAAAAGCTTCTAGGCTGGTGAGATAGCTCAGTGGACTAAGAGCCTGCTTAGGCAAGTACAGATTCTGGGGTTCATTCCCTGGCACTATGTGCTGCGTTAGCACCACCAGGCCACCAATACCAGGCAAGTTGGTGCAATCCTGTAATCCCAGTGCTGAGAAGGGTGAATCACTATGAGTTGGAGCTGTGTAATGAGACCCTATTCCAACCAGTAGCTTATCCCTTCTAAAATGATGGCCCACATTTTAAGCATATCACTAATGGAATTCAGATAACTAGCCCTATGGGATCCTTCTGCCATCATCTGCTGAGAATGGGTAACATTTGGCACTGTTGACACTCCCTATTTCAAAAAAGTTCTCTTTTCTGACGTACCTGCTCACATAAACATAGAACTAGAGGAAAGAACCCAAACCCACACAACATGTGGGAGAAACATGGCAGATGACAACAAAGCCATGCCCACTCCCACGGTGGAGGGAGACAGGAGAACACGGTGGCCCATGACCCAATTCCCTGCCAGTGGATCCTGTATTGCAGTCACCTAAACTTTCCTATTCTGAGCCAGCTCTGAGTTTTGTGTCCATATCCACACATGTTTACAGCAGCACAATTCATAACAGCTGAATCTTGGAAGCAGACTATGTTCAACAGATGAGTGGATAATAAAAATGTGGAAGTTATACACAGTGGAGTGTTACTCCATCATAAGGGACAAACTTGAATCATTTGCAGGAAAATAGATGCATCTAAAGATCATAATGTCAAGTGAAATCAATCAGACACACATGCATAAGTAGTGAATGGTTTCTCTAATATCAGAGAACCAAACCAAATAAATAAAAGCCTGATAAAGTAATGAGGGAGATAGATATCTTGCAAGCGGAAAGGAGACTATAATACTGAATGAGGAGTGATGCAGGAGAGAGGAGGAAAATGAAAAAATAACTCAGATATGCGGTATGCAGGCTCTTTGCCAGTCTAAGTACTAAAGCTGTGAAATGTTCAAGCTGATTTCTAATTCAGACACTGAAGCATTCTTGTCTAAGAGTAGGGTTTTTTATTTTTATTATTCTGTATGAGAAATGCTTTTGCAGGTTTTCAGTCACTATACTAAGCCTCATATACCTTGAATAATATTACAACTGAAATTAGGACAATGATGCTGATTAGAAAATAACTCAAGGTAAATTACTCAAGACACATTTGAGAAAGTGAGAGGTTTGAAAATATTACAGTGGGTAAGATATATGAATTAAATTGAGAATAATTACATTTCCTTTTAAGTAAAGATCATGCAAATCTGTTTGCTTGAGCTATGAAAAGTCAATGAATATATAATTAGATATTTTTTATTTCAGACTACACCAAGCTGAGGAGAAATCATTAAATTTGACATCACTAAAAGCACACATTTTTCAATTAATATTTTATTTTCTCTAAGGAATATCACCTGAGAAAATTGCTCCTCAATAAAAAAGCCTACACTTCTCCCACATGGACATTCCTATGAGGTCTAGGAAGAGAGAAACCTAAGCAAAGCAGCAAAAAAAATAGCAATATGTGCATTGTTAAAGTAGCAGTTAATATTACCAAAAAAAAAAAAAAAAGAGTGACAGGTTTAATTTTTCTTCATATGAAATCTCATAATTTAATCATTCAGAGTCTCATTTGTTTCAACTTTAAAACTTCATATAGAGATATCAGCAAAATAGAAGTTGCTGAAGACTACCTCGGTGTGGCACAGGGAGGCAATAACTTATATTAATCAATTGGCTGCATACCTTCTAAAAGTTGAAGAAAGACAACACCTCATGGTCTTAGACTATTGTTGAGCTTTGACCACCCTGGTGCTTCTTATAACTAAAATAAATGTTATTTCCCCTGTGTTTACAGTTTAAACAATGGTCTGATGGAAATGTTAGAAGATGTTATTACACTGAATCCTTGGTTCTCTCAATCAGGTAGAATTGACCCAGCAAATTTGGATTGCAAGAGAGACTCACTAAGAGACACTCAACAGCATGATGAACTTATGTCCTCCGAGATATGACCTGGAGTCTTCTTTGCTCCATTCTCAGGTCCTTACAGCATAAACAAGAAACTCATGCTGCTCTAAAAACTCAAAAAGAGAAGAAGGAGAAGAAGAAGAAGGAGAAGGAGAAGGACAAGGAGGAGCAGGAGGAGGGGGAGGAGGAGGAGAAAGAAAGGGAGAGGGAGAGGGAGCAATTTTTTTTAAATGTAAAGGAGGAGGAGCTTCTCAAGAGAAAATGAAATGAACTAAATCACTTTTCAGAAAAAAGAAGCTCTCACGATACCATTTTATAATTACAGTGAGTTTTTCAGTCAATATATTTCACTTGAGATTATTGAAGTTACTGTGTATATCAAGTTCTTTTGCACTGGCTAAGTAGCACTCCATGCTCTGTATTTATTACAGTTTATTCATCTGTTGAAAACATATTTGAGTTATATCTAGATCTTGGATATTATGAATAAAGCTACTGTCAACAGTTTTAAAAAAATTGGAACAGCTTCTAACTACAGTGTCCTCCTTATCAGTTAAAAAATCTCCAGACCCTAGCCTGAGAAGTCTAACATGGTGGAGAGGTAAGCAGCAAAGGAAAGGGCTCTCCGCGAGTCTCCATGCATATTTTGGAATAGATTGTAGGAAGAAGGAGAGAAATGGGTCCCGTAGACCCAGGAAAGACCTGATGTGTGAATAGAGGCTCTCAGAGAGTGGAGGGAGAAATTTCAATAAAAAAACAAACAGCTAATGGTACGTTCTCCTTGAGAGTGTGGAATGAATTCAGAGACCTTATTGGCTTTATCTAGTGTTTCTCAACTGGCCTCAGGTCCGTGGAAGGTATACTGATACTTGAAGGCTAAATGAGTTTGGTCTAAACCTATGGTACCTCCAAGATTATCCAATATCCTTTCAAAAAGCTGCTGTTAGTGTGTTGGAATAAATCAGTACAGATTCAGACTCTCTCCACATGTAGTCTGCCATTGATAAGAGACCAATCTGGAAGTGGACTTTTTTCTTGCTTGTTTGTTTGTTTTCTCTCTTGTTTATTTTGTCGTGGTGGTCATGATGGCAAAGGTTTTGTTCCTGTTATTTTTTTCTGGTTTTGTTTTTTTTCTCCTTCACTTATTGATTTTGTCTTTAAATGAATGTGGAGTTGTTTTTAACCTTTGTGTTTGTGGTTCTACCCCATTCTTTGTTTTATCACTACCTTCTCTCTTTTTCTACTGTCTTCTGCACAGCTTTCCCAAAGTTAGTGTGATCCCCCTTTGTCCTCCAGCCTTGCTTGTAATCTCCTCCTCTTCTCTCACTTTTCTATTTTCTCCATAACCTATTTTAAATTTTAACCCCTAAAGGCAAAATTGACATATTAAGAATTTATCTACTGCATACAATGTTCAGGTGTTTATATTATGCTATATAACTACAGTCTATTCATATGTTTAAAGGTAGTAAGTTAACTGTTAGCTGTTTGCTAACTGTTAGCTCAGTTTGTCATTTTCTAGGCTGTGTTTAGTGCTCTTGTCATTGGGTCAAGCTATAACAAAAATGACATAATTTTTTAAACAGCCGTTCTTTCTGGTATTCCAAAAGTGAGATTGACTAAGTGTCACAGATAGTATTGTGGCACAGTGTCAAAGAACAAGGGGCTGTGCCAAATGGAGCAGCTTTTCATCCCCAGCAAGTTGAAGAGGTAGGATCTTGCAGCAGACTCAAGATTAAAAAACTAGATACACCAGAAAGATCACTCAGAGGCAGGCATTTTTTAAGAGTTCCCAGTACTAGCAATCAAGAAACCAGCCATAAGAAATTTATGAGTTCAAACCCAGAAATTAAACTAAAAATAAAGAAAAGAAAATGAGAAGACACTTAAGCAAGTTATAACCATAGACACCCAGTTCACCAAAGGTAAACTGAGGGGACAATGAGAGGGGACAATCCAAAAGCTATCAGTCTGACCTCTCTGAAGTGCGACAGTGAAGCCATAGAATGAGGCCCTAGAAAAAGATCATATATGAAATAATTTCTCAGATAACCACAACTGGCATCCTTAAGGAAAACCATGTTTAGTGACACAACAGCAGATACAGACAAAAAGCCAGAAGAGTTTAAAAAATGATGGAAGCCATGAATGCTCAACATAGGAAGTAAGTAGAATCCACAAAGTGCATTCAAGCAGATATCCAGGAGAATAAAATTTCCATTGAAAGGATCTATAGGATATTAAGCCAATGTGAGGACAGAATTTCAGGCATATGGTTATGGTTAGTGATCATGAAAAGAAAGATTTGTTCAAAGTAACAAGGGACTATGGGAAATCAAAATAGCAGCAGCTAGATGAAACAAACAAGAATGGTCTAAGATTGATTGGAGTCCATGAAAAACCAGGAGATAACAAAAACGGCATTTAAAAAATATTTACAGATGTCATGGAAGGAAAACATCATGGTAGGTAAAATTAATTTGATATACAGATAATCAAGACACGTAGAACTCCAATTAGCCATGAGCAAAAAGTTTTAGCCAGGCATGTCATAGTCAAGATTCCAGAAATTCAAAAGAAGAACAGAATCGTAAAATCTACTAGGAAAAATAAATAATCCACCTATAAACAAAAGCCCATCAGAATCACAGATGACTTCTCAGTACAAATGCTCAAGTTAAGAAAAGTAGAGAGTGAACTATTTCAAGTTCTAAATGAAAACAAACTTCAACCCAGATTAATATATCTCACAAAGCTATCTTTCAAAACTAATAGAAAAATAAGACACTTGCATGAAAAGGAACATATGAAGAAATGTATGACCACCAAACCCTAGTACCACAAAAAAAAAGAAAGAAAAAAGAAAAAGATTGAACACCGTGACCAAGTCAGAATTATCTGAGCAATACAAGGATAGCTCAACACACATAAATCAGTAAACATAATAAATTAAGTTAACAAGCCAAGGAAAATATAATAGGATCATCTGAACAGATGCAGAAATGCTTTTGACAAAACTATAGTGCCCATTCAAGATAAAAACCTCACAGAATATTGGTATACATGGCCTTTTTTTCAATATGATGAAAACTATCTGTGACAAGCAATTAGCCAATGACACTAAAGGGGAAAGAAGTGAAAGTTTTTGATCCAAGATTGGAAACAAGAAAAGGATGTCCAATATATCTACTATTATTCAAGACTGTCCTGGAAAATTTAACCAGAAAAACTAGATAACAGACAGAAACAAAGGAATAATGATAGGCAAGAAGTCAGATGACATGATACTCTACATAGAAGAACACAAAAACTCCACTAAAGAACTGCTAAATTTACTTTTAAAAAAATTCAGCAATATAGATAGGTGCAAAGTGAGACCTCAAAAATCAATGGCCTGGGGCCGGGGAGAGAGCTCAATGGAACAAGTGCTTCCCTGGCAAGCACTAGGGCCTGAATTTAATCCCCGGTTCTGAAAAAAAAAAAAGAATCGATGGGCTTCATGTACACAAATAACAATGTTACTCTGAGAAAAAAAATTAAGAAAATAATACCTTCCACAAAAGCACTCATAAAACGAAATACCTAGGAATCAATCTAATGAAAGATGCAAAAATATCTGCATTGAAAACTATAGTATGCAGAAAAAGTAGATTCAATAGGGTATTAGTAAATAGAAAGATGAGGGTCAGCCAAATAGTTCAGTGGATTAAACCACCTGCAAAACACAGGGACCCTGTGTTTGATTGCTAGGCATGCCATCCTGGTCCCACCCCTGGGGCACATTGAGACCCTATTAAGATTGGGAGTGGTGACATGTGCCTTTAATCCCAGCACTTGGGAGGCTATAAACAGAAGAATCACTACAATTCTGATCTAGTAGTGAGACCCTAAACACCCTGTATACCTTTCCCTAAAAAACAGAAAAAAATGAAAGAAAATGAAAAGATAATCATTTCTCTTGAGTAGGAAGAACCACTATAATGAAAATGGCCATACTTCCAAAACTGTTACATAGATTTAATTCAATACAGATTTAATTCAATTCTTATAAAAATTCCTACAGCATATTTCACAGAATTAGAGAAAACACTACTGAAATATATTTGGGACCTAAAGACACCTAGAATAGCAAAAGCTATTCTGGGCAACAAAGCAAGGCAGATGACATCACTATCCCTGACTTAAAATTATACTATAAAGCTACTCCTATTCAAAATAATCCTAGAAACACTGAAAGGAGCCCTTAGACAAGAGAGAAATAAAAGGAATAAGAATTAAACTATAATGATAGTCAGTGATAGTTAAACTATGATTACTTGCAGATGGCATGATACTCTACAAGGGAGACCTAAAAAGCTCCACAAGAAACTCTTAGAATTAATAAATAAATTCAGTAGCATAGCAGGGTACAAAGTCAACACCCAAAAATCAATAGCATTCATCTACACAAAGAACAAACTCACTGAGAGAGAAATTAGAGAACAGTACTCTTCACAATAGCATCTAAAAGAATGAAATAATTAAGAATTAATCTAACAAAAGGAGTAAAAGATTTATACAATGAAAACTAGAATACCATGAAAATAAGTCGAAGTTGATTGAAGTTGATTTCAGAAAATGGTAAGATATTCCCTGCTCTTGGAGAGGGAGAACCAACATTGTGAAAATAGCCTCACTCCCCAAATTGTTATACAGACTTAATGCAATGCTTATTAAAATACCATCAGCATACTTCACAGATCTAGAGAAAACATTACTAAAATTCATTTGGAAGCAGAAAAGACCTAGATTAGCGAAGGCAATCCTGGCCTACAAAGGCAAAACAGGAGGCCTTACAATTCCTGACTTGAAATTTTACTACAAAGCTCCTGTGCTAAAAATCAGCATGATAATGGCAAAAATAGATAGATAGATAGATAGATAGATAGATAGATAGATAGATAGATAGATAGATAGATAGATAGATAGATAGATAGATGGATGGATGGATGGATGGATGGATGGATGGATGGATGGATGGATGGATGGATGGATGGATGGATGGATGGATAGATAGATAGATAGATAGATAGATAGATAGATAGATAGATAGATAGATAGATAGATAGATAGATAGATAGATAGGATACTGAGTCAGTGGAACAAACTAGAAGGTGTAGATACCACTACAATATTTTCTTTTTCTTTTCTTTTTAAAAGAGAATACAGATTATCATTAAAACAGAAAAAATTACAAGTGACATTTTCACTTAGCAAAGTAATATGGATTTCACAGTAGTTGTTGTAATATAGTGTCATCTTCCAAACTGTGATTTATATTACCAGATATATGTATGTACAATTAGAAGAAGAAGAAGAGGAGGAGGAGGAGGAGGAAGAAAAGAAATAAATGTAAAAGAAATTAAGAAAACAAAATGAACAACTAAGAAAAGGAGATGAAGCAAATTAAAGCATTAACTGTTCCTTTCCATAAACCACCAGAAGGGGACAGTAAAGTTGTCCAAACCATCTTGCTTACACACATAGCTCTGTCCCTTTCCCCTACTCCCTCTCCTGTCTTTCTCCACAACTCAGTAACTCTTCGCTTTTGAATAAGTTCATTCCCTTTTATCAGTGTCTATTGTACCATTCAGATCCCTTTTCTTCAGGTTCTCACACTAATAAGACAATACAATGTTTGCACATGCAGATTTGATTTATTTCACTTAAGAGTATGTTCGCTATTTGCATTTATTTACTGAAGAAAGACTCAAATTTATCCTGTTTCATAGCTGGATAATACTCTATGGTGTAAGAAATCCACATCTTCCTTATTCTTCAGTTGATAGGCATCTGGGTTGTTTATAGTATTTAGCTATAACAAATTATATTGCTATAAACATGGGTGCACATATATCACTGTGGCATGAGGTTTTCAGTTCTATTATTTTGGATAACACAAATGAAGGTAGAAGTCCTTGTGCTAAAAGAAGTAAGTGAAACACTAAAAGAAATGCCACATGACTTCTCCGTATGTGCAATTTTAAAAGCCAAACTCAGAAATACAGAATACAATGGCAGCTGTCAGAGGTTGGTAGAGGATTTGTTTGAGACAACGCTGGACACAAAACTGGGTAAGGCAGGGAGAATGTGTTCAGGAAATCAATTGCACAGCATGCTGACTGCCTATGAAACAATGATACACTTAAAAATTGGTTAAAGAACAGCGTTTGAATTTTCTCACCACAAAAGTAAATATTTAAGGTCTCTGTGAGAGTTAAATTTGATAGACAGTTTAATTGGCTCAGGAAACACCTAGCAGAATAGTAAAACACAGCTGTGTGTATCTATGGGTGTCCTGGATGTGTGAGCAGGGGGCACTGTATATATTTCTGAACCTTTCCTCTGTGGTGTTCTTCTCTTGCACTCTGTTTCCATGAAATAAGAAGGCTTGTTCTACCAAACCCTTCCATCATGATGTTTCAGCCCTGAATCCAGCCAACCATGAATTGGAACCTCTGAAACAGAGTTCTATTAAATCTTACCTCTTTGGGCTTCCATATGTCAGGTATTCAGCCCCAGAAATAAGAAAGAGAACCAACAGTGTCTTAAATAGTTGGAATAAGCACCTGCCTAGCAAGCTCAAGGAGCTGGGTATGATTCCCTGTACTATAGGCTATGCAGACCCTGGAACTCTGGGTGCACCATACTCACCCCTAAATGAGGCGAAGTTGTGCACACCTGTAATCCCAGTGCTGGGGAGGCTGAGGTAAGAGGATCACTATGAGACTAAGCTGCATAGCAAGACTCTGTACCAAGTACATAAATAAAAAATATTTTAAAAATTAGTCTGATTTTGTCATTGAACACAATATATGTATCAAATCATCATGTTGCACACCATAAATATATACAATTTTACTTGTCAATTACAAGTAAATGATAATTCATAATGTCCATTTTATGAAACATTTACAATATAAAGTACATGTAGATTTTGACTCTATTGTATTTGATATATCTTAGTTGCAATTGAAATAATAATGAGGATGAAAGGAAATAGGAATGAAAGGGGCAAAGTGGAAATTGTATTTCTATGACAGTAGCATTTATTCATTAGATTGTCATTTGATTACTGAAGTCTGCTCTCTGAATAAGACAATTCTCTCCTCACCCCCCCATACACAAGTCTCTGAAGAAATAACATGGAACTCACAGCTGCCTGGTCATGACACACTTATTAATTCCTGTCTTCCCACCTGTCCACCTTAGTTATCTTGAGACCAATTCCCTAAGCTTTATTGTTTTCATCTTATCTGGTCTCTTTTTTTTTTTTTCTCATTATCCTTGGACATCCAATTCAAATTCCCTAGGAACTCTTTATGTCCACCTCTCACATCTTCCCAACTCCCAAAATCCTTTAAAATTCATAGACCACTGTCAACAAAAGTCCAAAGATGTGTCCTCTTTTCTTTAACTTTATCTTCTGCTGAATCTGAATTTTTCTAGAATTGCTAACAACTAATGACTTTACTTTTAGCTCCCTCGCTCCCAATGCTGGGGACAGGGTATTTCTCACTCTGCTAAATTATTGTTCTTTCTTCTTGAGCAAATACAAACAAAACAAAACAAAAAATAAATCTCTTATAATAAACTAAATCACAAACTTATCCTTTATTATTACCACCAATAAAAAGGTCACTAATGCATATTCTTTCACTATTTTAGCTCCTGTCACTTTCTGCAATAATTGTTAGTTACTTAAGATTTCACATAAATGATTCTTCCAAAACCCAGAGTCTTAATTACTACATTCTCTGTTGTTAATTTTTCATACTACCATAGCCATGACAAAAACTATAATCCTTTTTCAAAACTCATTTTTCAGCTATCTGTTCTCTATCCATAATCGACCACCTCTCTAGACCTTCTACTCTAGTGCTTTAACATGCTCTTCAACTATACACATTGCCTTGTCTTCACACTCCTTTATTTTCCTCAGTCTTCAATTCCTCTAACTAGTTCAGAGTGATAGTCTAAGTTAAAATCGCCTCTTGCATTCACCTCAAATCTTTTATCTTTCTTTCCAGGTGCTTACTTAAATCTGTTTTTTTTTTTCTCTAGGTGACAAATGGTTAGAGAAAAATTAGCCACACTGACTGATCTTACATTCAACCAATCCTAACTGACCTCAGGTAGTTTAATAACATTTTAATAGCAAGTAACAACCAACATTTACATAAGATATAGTCTTTGCACACTTCTTACTACTCCTCCCCAAGATTTATGTTCAGCTGATGAATTTGCTTTGCTTTACTCAACAAAATAGAACAAACAACAGAGGATTTTTGGTGTCCACTGCACAGCTATTCCCCCAGCGGTTATGTGAGCTTTGCTTTCCATCCTGTTAGGATAGTTGAAGCATATAATACTTAGGCTAAAATCTGTACAGCGTGGACCTTGGAAGGATATCATAAAACCTCAAGGAAATGCTCATGTCCGTGCTAATCAATTAAAAACATGTATTTTGGTTCATGATCATGATGTCTATAACTTTGACATAAATAAAACAATGAGGTAAAAAATCCATCAAAATTTGTAATCATTTATGTAACAATTATCAGAGTGTTCATACTACTGCTGCTGAGATATTCTTGAACAGAAATTTTTTAACAATTAATTATAAACTCATGTCTGACTTCTGAGACTCTTTTCCATCCATAGTTACAATGAGTAATGCTATTATTAAATATCAATATTGTATTATTATTTTTATTTTTAACTTATTATTAACTTTACTGAAAATCAATAATAATTATATGGCAGATTAAACATTATAGACCAATACTGAAATGTGAAAGATATAAGATGTAGACAGAGTAATTTTAGAAAAATATTTTTGAAATGAATACATAACATGAGATTAATAACATTGCTTACAAACTTCAATGAACATAACAATAAAAATTTTCTAAAATAAACATGAAGAAGAGTTTAAAGATCACTCATACAATAGTTCACCCAGTGCCATAATCAAGAAACTTATATTCACATAAATAGAATTCTCAAAGTGCAATGGAGTAGACAATAAATATTTAAAGATTTAAAATTTCTGAATTTAGTTAAAATTATACCAGCAAATTTCTAAGAAAAATAAACCTTTTGCACAAGTAATATAAATAAAAACATACCAAGATACAGAAAAATGAAATTCTACAAAACTAATTGTAAAAAAATCATTAAAGCATATACATAAAAAATATTAGCTATGGAAGAACAAAATTAAGTAGCATCTTATTCCACATTAGAAAAATATGGGGGCAAGTGGATAAGAAAATAGACCTATTAAGTCAAAGGGCTAACAAAAAAAAAAAATAAGATTTGTCATCATTAAATTTTATACTTAGAAAACATGCCTTTGAAAACTAAAAGTAAACTATTTTCCAGTTATACAAACTCAAATATTCTAACAGCTCCCGATGTAATATATAGAACATAACAAAAACCATAATTCAGAAGGCAAGAAAAGTTGCTGAATGATCCTAGATCACGCAGCACTATGAAAAATATAATTATGCTAGATGAACCCATTTAAACAGTCATTGAAGATTTCCACAAAATGGTATCAATCTTATGCCAGGATATATACATATTTTTTCATATGTGTGTGTGTGTGCGTAAAAGAGAAAGAAAAACTAATATAAAGTCAATGGAGAATGGAAATACCCTTTTAAAGTTTCTAATACTAGGAGAAAATATCATACCATGTCTTTTTTTATTTTATTGAAATACAAATATCAATGACACAGTTTCAAGACACCTTGACAGGATGGATTCGATAAATTAATGCATTGCAAACTGTTTTCATAATGTTTTGGTATCGTACAGGGTGCATAGATGATATTATACTTACAGACATTATTATAGCAGATGTCTCTTATCAGTAAATTAAGAGAGTGTAGCTGTTTACTTATCTTATTTTTTATAGCTGAATTATATCAAAGATTCAATAATTAATACTTTCTACCTTGTTATTTTCCTAGTGGTTGTCCATAGTACTAGAAGTCAACATAATATCCTGTCCAACCATCATTATTGCAAATCTTGCCTCTCATAGAATTATGTAGAAGCACGGCATTAACTATCCCAACTGTACTGTCCATACACACACATCATGATTCTTCCTTTCTATATCCCTTCCTTTACCTACATCTGTCAAAGATGGGCACCCCAGCCGGGCATGGTGGCGCATGCCTGTAATCCCAGCACTTGGGAGGCTGAGGCAGGAGGATTGTTGTGAGTTCGAGACCAGCCTGAGCTACAAAGTGAGCTTAAGGCCAGCCTGAACAACATAGTGAGACCCTGTCTCAAAAAGACAAAAAAAAAAAAAAAAAAAAGATGGGCACCCCACTATCATTCAACCAATTTAGGTGCCTGAACTCGACGACACAATCCAACACAGTCTAGCATTCCACAACAACAGTGAGTTATCTGAAGAAGTTGTCAACCATAGCCATTTACAGCTCAGCTTATTATTATGGCTCCATGCTGTATACCTCATTTTTATACTTTTCTGCTGGATGGTTAAGACCTGATAGAGCAAGACCTATATACCAACACATGTACTTTTTGTTTCTAATGAGGTCAGTAAAATCCCCTCAGGGTTTATCTTGTAATCCTGTACCTTATTTTGTAGATCGTTTGTCTGTGTCATCCATGTGGATGAGTCACAGCCAATGCTTGACCAGTTTCTTCTCTGTGAGAACCTGAGAGAAAGTTTTCTCTCCATGTTTCTCTCCCCCGGCACACTATAGAACTTCGATCTCTTTCCTCTGTGGCTCCATAATCTCCTTATTCAGAAAATTTGGGGCTCAATTGAGTTTCATGATGTAGCAATACAGGTTCTCCTATGTCCTGAGTCTTTGCTGACCTTGAAAGGCTAAGGCCAAAATGTTGGCTGGCCTTACAGCGCTTCTATTTCTCCAATTTTGAACTGTGAACTTAGTTTGTTAACCATCCAGAAGAAAAGCTGATTAGTACCCTGCAGCATATGCCATCATACCATGTCTTATAAATCGATTGTAAGTCAAAGAAAAAGCATCAATCATAAAACAAAAATTAAACTTAAAAATATTCAGAAAATGAAATATTAATTCAAAATTAAATTAAATATTTCAAAGTAATATTCAAAATTTAAATTAAATTGTGAGTGCAATTTAATTAAGAGGCCAGTATGTAGTGTAACATATGTATGAATCTGTGATCAATTCAGAGTACTCACGTAGTATTTGCTTAGGTTAATATAAACAAAACTATCAACTAAGAAAAAGTTTTCATCATAGTAAAATATTACCAAGAATAAAGCATAACAAAAATACTGGAATGGCAAATATATGACCAGCACTTCTAACAGTTTGGCGGTAGGATATCACACCAAGTGTTAGTATGTGGTGGACGTGGACAGTGTCCATGATGCTCACTGGTGGCCAGGTGTCACTTGTGGGACTGAGCTACTGCTATTTCCTTGATCTGCATCCTGTAGAACTGGAAGATTCATGACCCATACGGTGCAGAAGAAGCCAATTTGTAGAGTATGCTGATGGAAATATTTTGCTGCTGCATACAAAAGAATAATTGAATGGCTGCTGTTGTATACCTCTTTGTTTGCCCTATTTGGTGGACTCTTTCCTATCTCATTCATGGAGCTCTCATTCATGGTAATCTTGATCCATCTCTAGAATATCTTTTAGTGTCTGTGTAGGGTTGGCTTTGTTGTCATCGAATTCCGTAGTTGTTCTTTGTCATGAAAGTATTTCACTTCTCCATTGAACTTGAAAGAGAGTTTTGCTGGATATATCAGTCTGGGTTGAAATCTGTTTTCTTGCAAGACTTGAAGTTCTTTGCTCCATGCTCTTCTTGATTTGATGGTTTGTGAAGTGAAATCGCCTATTATTCTGATGGATTTTCCTTTCAATGTGATCTGTATCGTTTCTCTAGCAGCTTTTAGTATACTGTTTGCTGTGCTGAATTTATGGGATCTTGATTATTATATGTCTTGGTGTGGTTTCCATCATGTTGATGTTATTTGGAGTTTTATATGCTTCAGTTACTGAATGTCAGATTGCTTCTCCATGTTTGGGAAGTTTTCTGCTATTCTGCCCATATTCCTTTTATATGATTTGTACTGACTTCTTTCTCATTGATGCCTATTAGTCTCACATTAATCTCTGCAGCATCTTGCAGATATTGAATTATTTTTTTTCCTGTATCTTAGTTGGTTTCTTATCTAAAAATATTTTTGTTCACTTGCACAACAATATGCTGTGAACATGTTTCAGAAATAATGAATATGTGAGCATTATTATAGTACTCAGCTCACATTCATTTTTCTTTTTTTTTTATAACTGAATTTTTTGTTGTTTTTTTTTTTACATTGCAAACTGTTTTCATAACGTTTTGGTATTGTACAAGGTGCATACATGATATTATATTTACAGATATTATTTCAGCAGATATCTCATCAGTGAATTAAGAGTGTAGTTGCTTACTTATCTTTTTTTATAGCTGAATTATATCAAAAATTTAATAATTATTTACCTAGTGGATGACCATAGCACTAAAAGCCGACATAATATCCTGTCCAACCACCATTAGTGCAGATCTTGCCTCTCATAGAATTATGTAGAAGCACAGCGTTATCTATCCCAACTGTACTGTCTATACACACACATCATGATTTTTTTCTTTCTACAACACTTCCTTTGTCTACACCTGTCAAACGTGGGCACTCCATTGACATTCAACTACCTTAGGTGCTTGAACTCGACACCACAATCCAACACAGTCCAGCATTCTGCAACCATAGAGAGTTATTCAAAGAAATTGTCGACCATATCCATTTACAGCTCAGCTTAATATTATGGGCTCACGAGTATACTTCATTTTTATACTTTTATACTTTTCTGCTGGATGATTAAGACCTAGGTAGATCAAAACTTACATACCAACACAAGAACTTTATATATCCTATGTGGTCATTGAGGTCTTCTCAGAGTTTATCTTTTAGTCCTGTACATTATTCTGTAGTTCCTTTGTCTGTGTCATCCATGTGGATGAGTCACGGCCAATGCTTGACCACATTGCTCTCTGTGAGAGCCTGAGAGAAAGTTTTCTCTTCATCACATTCATTTTTCTTTTCAATATTTTATGTACCTCCATAACTTAAAACACTAAATGAAAATATGTGAAATTGTAGTATTTTATGACATCTACATGTACTTCTAATTATTTTAAAAGAGATCTTTTTAATTTAGTATTTTCTTAAAACAGTATATAAACCTGTTTCTAAATCAATAGATGTATTTCTTTTTCTTGTTAATTTTATTAAGAAAGAAATAGCAATGAGACAGTTTCAAAACAGATTAGCAGGACAGTTAGAATAATTAACACGTTGCATAAATGCTGGAAAAGCTGTGGGGGAAAAGGAACCCTTCTCTACTGCTGGTTGAAATGTAGGCTGGTGTAGCCATTATGGAAATCAGTGTGGAAACTACTTAAAAAACTAGAACTGGAAATCCCATTCAATTCAGCTATCCCCCTACTGGGAGTTTTCCCAAAAGAACTGAAAATATCATATCATAGTGATATATGTGCATCTATGTTCATAGCAGCACAATTTGTGATAGCCAAAGTTTGGAAACAATCAAAATGGCCCATTGTCTGAGTAATAGATGAAAAAGATGTGGTGTTTTTATACAGTGAAGTATTACTCAGCTATAAAGAATGATAAACTTGAAGCCTTCATATATAAATGGATGCCACTTGAAGATATACTCATAATTAAAATAAATCAGACCCACATGTGTAAATATCATATAGTCTCCCTAATGTAAGAATTCAAAGGAAGAAATAAAAATAGGTATAACACAACTAAATGGAAAGCAAGAACTTAAGGATTAAGTAATGAAGAGAGGGCAAGGAGAAAAGCTAGAAAACATGAAAGAGGCAAAACCATAAATTTATATGCACAAGATAGTTAAGACAATGATCCTGAGAATCTCCATCTGGTTCTAACAACTAGCAGTTAAGTGGTAGGATTCTCACCGTGACTAATTATACATGCTGATACCTATGAACTAAGCAACTGCATGGAGGATAGCAATGTGCAATACTAGGACCATGCTTGGAATGCCAGTCATTCCTGTCTTCTAAATGTGTACTGCTTCTAATGTCATATCAATTATTGCTCAACTCTCTCCCAAGTAAATGTTCATTGAAAAAAGGGTAATAAAGAAAGCAAGAGTCAAGAAGAGAAAATATCAGACTGTCCTGCTACAATGCTTAGATTTCTAAATTTTTGTGTAACAATGTGTAATAGCTTATTTTTATTATTTTTTCACATTCTATAGGGGTTTAAAGTTTAGCATATCAATATTTCTGGAAAATACCTGTTCCATATTATGTTTAAGGCATTTGATATTCAGACAGATAGTGATGTTAAGCTCAACTACCTAAGTTGTAGGGTAAGAATATCATTAGGTTTGCGGACCAAAAAATTAGAGAAAGAGAAGGGCTACAAGGATACCCAGCATTTTGGCCCTAGTTCTTCATGGTGTCCCAAATTTTCTTTTCAAGGAGATTATGAGGCCACAGTGGAAAGTTATTGGCAATGTAGAGTGTGCCTAAGGAAAGTCACCTAGAGAGAAAATATTCTCTCAGACTTTCACAGGGAGCAAATTGTTCAAGCAGTGACTGTGACTCATTCAGATAGCTGACAGTGACAAATGATCTCCACACTGCTGTCCTAGTTGATTTTAAGAGATCTTTTCATACCTTTTCATTAGCTGCAATGGTGTCTTCATGGTCTCAAAGTTTATTTTCACTTTTATTCAAATGGTTTGGCCAGCTCGTGATTGAGATTTGAATTTCCTGTATATTACTTTGAATGCGCTTCATACATTCTATTTCTTTCCCATATTGCTTATTCAAGGATTCCATCATTTTTCTATTCTCCTATACTTTTTTATTTGTGTCTTCTTTAGAAGCACTTAGTACTTCTTTCATTGTAGTTATCATTTCTTTTTCTACTTCAGAAGTTATTTATGATATGATTTCCTCTGTATCTTTCAACAGTTGTTTCTTTACTTTAGACATTATTATTTCAGAGATTTCAGGTGTGTGCTTTTCAATTTCTTCTATGTTAGTTCCTCCTGTGTTCGTTCTGGGTGAGCATGGGGCCTGAGAATACATTTTGCTGCATCTATTTGTCATTTTGTTTAGCAGGCTTCTGACCTTTGGAGGAGAATTTTGGTAGAGTTACTACCTTAGCACCTGGTCCAGATCTACCAAGGCCAAACTCATTCAGGTGGGTGTGGCTTGGGTCACAGTGTTGTACTCCACTTCTTCATGCTACAGCCCTTGGAAGAGAACCCTCTGTATCACTCTGGCAAGATGTTCTGCTCCAGGATCAGATGGGTATATCTTCTCTCCAACCTCTCTGCAGAGTTCTGCCACAGGGTTCCATACCCAGCCTTTATTCTGGGCCTACACACTGGCTGAAATGAGAGTCCAGTAGGCCTGGGTGGCCCCACTCACACATTAGACCTGTGTGCTGGCTCAAGTGATAATCTGAAGGGCTCTAGGTGACCCCATGCACATGCTGGGCCTGTGTGCTGGCTGGAATGAGGATCCATCAGGCCCTGTTGGTCCCGCTCACATCCGGGCATACATGCTAGCTAGAGTAAGGACCTATAGGGCCTCTGGTTAACCCACTGACATTCTTCATCTATGTTCTTGTTGGAATGAGGGTCCAGAAGGCCCAGCTGGTCCCACTCACACATTGGGCCTGCACGCTGGCTGGAGTGAAGATCCAAATATCATTTTAACGCTATTAATTAATACTGTTATTTTAAATTTTCTTTGTCTTCTCAGCTTACACTTTCTTTTTCTATTCTGGATGATTCTTCCTTATTTCTAATAATATCAGCTGGTATATTACTCAGTAATAGCTGTCAGGAACCAAATAACAGGCTAAAACTACATAGTTCAAAGGTCTTTTTCAACGATATGACTGAGAGTTGGGGGAAAATGTAATGCACAATAATCCAGATTTACTGAGATGGAAGGATCTTTCTCTCAAATCCTGAGAAAGACAAGGTACAAAAATACTAACAAGAAAGTACTCTGTAGGGACAGTCACCTACAGGGATAGAGATTTCATTTCAGCTTTCAGATGTCTTGTTGGTACTTCTCAGGGATAAAATCCAACCAACAGCACCAGAAGACAAAGTCTGCTGGTGAAGGTTTTTTAAAATCATTTTCCCAATACACAGGATGAGAAAAAGCAGATAACAATCATGTTAAACATCATCATCGGTTAATTGCAATCTCTTAAATTAATTAAATACTTTACCCAGATGATTCTTTGCTCAATCAAAATACTCAGGTCAGGGAGAAAACATTAGCATGTTAAAGAGAGTGCAGCTTTAAGTTTCTTTTGCAAAAAAAAAAAAAAAGTAAAATCAGGTTTTATTCCAAATAAATTTCTGGGAAAATTTTGTAATTGTTTTCAGGTTAAGAGTTCATCACAACCAGGTTCAAAAATTTGTCAGACAGCATAGTTAATAGGACATAAGACTTTATTAAATAAACCTTATTCTTTGCATTACTAACACAAACTCACTGGGTTTCTGAAATAGAATGACAGCTCCCTCTGTTCCTTTGCTCCTTTCAACCTTGCTCTGTCCCTATTCCCATTCCAGGTCACTGTTTGGCATACTAATGCCCAGCCTGCTTTCACCCAAAGTGCCTGCTTCGTATGCTGTCATACGTAGAGTGTCGACTGGCTTTCAGCCAGTGGAATTAAATGAAATGGTTTTCTGTCAGGCTGAATACTAATTATGTCTTCATGCCAAAGCTAGGTCTGCATAATGACATCATTTGCAAGTAGGTTGGAAGATGAAGTGCAAATAGAGTTTGCTCTGATGTTTATGGATGTAAACAAAGCATACTATGCTGCTCAGTCTACCCGTTGCGTTAGCTTTCTTGGTTTTAAGAAATTTGGCTTTGAAACACCAATGTCTCTGGATGACATTGTGGATTAAGTACATTTCTCATTGTCTAAATCTATCTTCTTCATATATTAAGGCTCTAAATCCACAACTCAGTTGCTTAAAGCAACTTCGGACACTCATTTGTTGTACTGTCACGAGACTGAAATTCCCTCCCAGTCATTTTTATATGTCTTACATGGCTATCTGGCCTTCTAGGTAATGCAGATTTTACTGTAAACACTGTCTCACTATGAACATGAATCATATGATCCCCTCACCCTTCTTCCATCAGTTTCAATATACAGTTCATGTTTTAATTGTCGGCACCTTAGGCTCAATAGCCTGTCAGAAATAATAAGTCTTTTCAACCTTCAAATAAAGTTTACTTATCTTGCCTAATTTACTCTGATCTATTAGATAAGTGACTGGTAAAACCATACCTTGTTAATAATGAGAAGAATCCCTCTTAGGCACTGATTTTCCTATTAGTACATATTTAAACAATGTCTTTCTATAATGGTAACTTTACTTATGGCAATAAAAACCTAGATGGGAAGAAAATAGTGTTAGAGAAGTCTATTAGGTATAAAAATTTGAGCACATAGAAAACAGGAGGGGTTCATGTAATGCAGCGTTGGCATAATAGAGTCCTCTAGGGTTGAAGTCATCTTCACAGGTATTGAATCACTGAAAAACTAGCATAGAAATCCTCAGCGCCATCATTTCGTAATTTTATAGAATCATGGAAAAAGCATAAGACTGGTAGTCAGGTGTCACTTTTAGGTCAATAAGTGTTAGTAAGTAGATTATGATCTTGGCAAACCATTTATCATACTGGGCATTTCATGATGGGACTATAATAGACACAGGTGTACAAAATGTTTGTTTACTTTTATACTGTATTCATGTTGTAATAATAATTTTAAATCCTAGAATTATACAGTTTCACAGCATTTTTTACTAATTTTATAAAAAAAAAAATAGCCTATAGCGGCCAGGGAGATATCTCAATAAATTAAGCACTTGTCTGGCAAGCACAAGGATTTGACTTCAATCTCCAGATTTGCAAAATAAAATAAAATAAATAATAAAAAATAGCCTATATCCTTCAATATTGCAGCATGTTCCACTGTTGTTTTTATTTTATATTTTAGAGCAGCAGGCATTTAGAAACTCAAGATACCAGCAATCCTTTTAGACTTCAACATTGGATTTACAGAATCCTTTTTGTAAAAATGAGATACACTGAAGTGTCCAATGCATATCCTTTATTGGACACCTGTTTATGTTTAAATGAGCAGAAGTTTGTGTCCTTTTCTATTCCATGCATTATGAGCAAGCAAAAATCATAGACAGACAAGCAAATATCATCAAGGCCCAAAGCTGTGAAGTACACACTCGGAGTCCACTGACATCTGGGCTGGTGTTCTGGGCAGTGCAGAGGCAAAGCACTATCTAGGCACTCTTATGACAAAAAGATTTTTCTTCGGCTTGATTTTACCAAATATCTACAAGGGACTCCAGGCAGTTCCTCCAAAAGTTTAAAAGTCTCTACCTTTTTAAGTTCATGTTCAGCAGTTGAGAAATCAACTGTCCAAGACTCACAGTGTTGTAAGCAGCTAAATTATATAGAAATATCATTGGCAGTCAGTAGGCCAGGCCCTCAAGGAGGCAATATGGAAGACAAGATGACTTTGCAACTTTGGAAGAGACAGACACTCCACTGGCCATGGGCCAGTGGGCCAGATCTCAAGACAAAAGTAAACAAATGCAGCCACATATTTCCTTAGGGATGGGAATCAGGGATTGATATTCTAAATAGGTATCAATCACCTTGAAAGAACCCACATGAATAACTAACTCAACCCCCAACAGGAAGAGACCCTGTCCTGTAGTCACTCCTGCTTGCTAGGACTTGCTTCCGCATTTGATTTTGATTTTAATCAATTTTACCTGAGCAATGGTGCTTGTAATCTCATGGGTTGACCACAGTTTTATCCCACCTCATGCCCACTTAAGTGAGTTCCCATGTTATCCACTACCTTAGACCCACCTCCCCACATAGTTTTACACTGTAAATGTCCCTGGAAGACACAGCTTCCTGGGGACAACCCTCTTGGGCCCACTTTGATATCTCTCTCTCTCTCTCTCTCTCTCTCTCTCTCTCTCTCTCTCTCTCTCTCTCTCTCTCAGACAGAAGTTTTCTTTCCCCCAATAAACATATTCTGCTTTTAACCTCTACTTGTGCCTAAAACTCATTCTTTGGTTTTAGAGAACACAAACTCATTCTAGGTACCTTTCAGGTTGGAGGTTTCATTTCTCTCTTATATTATTAGCTGTGTGGATCTATAATCAAACATCACAGTAATCTTTGGAAGTATTTTATTTATATCAGTTAGTATTTATTGTGTACTAGATTTAACAAAATGAGATTTTTTTAGGATTTTAGAATTTTACACTATTTGATTCATTGTATTTCCTGACAAATGAATCAGAGTTGCCACCTTCAGTGACCTGTCCATAAAGATGGTATGTATTATGTTTTGTTTTGTTTTCCTGAAGCTCAGAACACAAAATGATTTTTTTTTTTTTTTTTTTTTTTTTTTTTGAGGAACCAGGGATTGAACTCAGGCCCTTGTGTTTGCCAGGAAAGTGCTTATTCTACTGAACCATCTCCCCAGCCCCATAAAATGATTTTAAAAAATACAGTAAGATCCAGAGAGGGATGGAAAACAAGAAGCCAGGTAAAATGAGAAATTCCCCATTTCAAAACTACCAAAAGCATAGGTCTTGACTTCAAGCATTTCAAATGCAAAACAAAATGAGGAAAATAAATTCAACAGAAGAAAATTTCTTTTCTGATCCTTTATGCTGTTTAACTTTTCATTTATGTCTAAGACATGAACTCCATGTGGAAAAATATTTACTATCCAATTCTCAAAGTAATTTGCAGTAGTATTTGAATGCGGCAACCACTGTAAAATTCCTATTGTTCTATTTCTTGAAGTTCTGTATCACTGCTAAGTCTTGATATTTTTTTATTTTACTATTTTTGTATTCTTTTTAGCTAAAAATAAGAACTAATAAGAGAACAAATAAATACAAATAAAACATTAGGAGGATTTATGAATTATGTACATAGCTAGGTAGGTATATAAAGGAGGTAGTAAGCTTCTCATTGTTTAAATTTTGGTTAGTTATTTGGCTCTATGGCCACATAGCGGGGCGTTACAGAAGGGAATTTATGTGGCAAAGTGTCATGGAATCTTAGAAATGTGTGAGTTAGACCAGGACCATACACATTTTGCTCAAATGCAGAAAATCTTGGGTATAATTCTGAAAGATGGTAATCAATACTGTTTCTTATTATTTGCTACCATCCTTTTTAGTTAGTACTGCGTGGAATCTACTAGATAGCTAGAGAAAAACCAACTGTGATAAAGTTTTTTCAGTTGCGTTAAAATCTAACTGTTCAGCTTCTCTTTATTATTCCATGCTAGAGAGCATTCCCAAGTCCTGAGGCAGAAAGGGTTCCCTTTGAACCATGATTGCACTGAGCTTCGTTCCTCTGGAGGTCCTCTTGTGCGCTGGTTAAGAAATCAGGCTTCAAAGCCAAGTAACATTCTATACATTCTATTGTTCCCAGCATGACAGCATTTGCTGTCCAGATAGATAGATCACTTAAATGCTCTGAATCTGCTTCTTTAGTTTTAGTAGATGGGGAAACATCTACTTAAGCAGATTACGACCAACATGAAAAGACGAGAAAAATTATGTGAATTAAAGGCAATTAATAAGCATGATACTTGGTTTATCTTCAGTAAATTTTCCTCTTAGTGTTTTAATCCCCAGATAGCTGGCATTTGCCTTATATTCTAGATTTATTATTGTTAACAATATATCACAAATTATGAGATTCATTACAATTACAAGTTCTGCAGGACACTCAGTATTTTGTAGATGAAACATATTTTAGCAGCACTTTCAAATCTAGATGATTTTACTCCTTAAAAAAAGTGATGTTATTAATTCTATGAGAGGCAAGATCTGCACTAATGGTGGTTGGACAGGATATTATGTCGGCTTCTAGTACTACGGTCATCCACTAGGAAAATAATTATTGAATTTTTGATATAATTCAGGTATAAAAAATAAGTAAGCAGCTACACTCTTAATTCACTGATAAGAGATATCTGCTAAAATAATATCTGTAAATATAATATCA
>PVKA01023640.1:0-35354 GCA_004027165.1 Ctenomys sociabilis | reverse complement strand
TCCATGTGGATGAGTCACGGCCAATGCTTTACCAGATTGCTCTCTGTGAGAGCCTGAGAGAAAGTTTTCTCTTCATGTGACTCTCCCCAGGCACACTATAGAACTTCAATCTCTTTCCTCTGTGGCTCCACAATCTCCTTGCTCAGAAAATTTGGAGCTCACCTGAGTCTCATGATATTGCAGTACAGGTTCTCCTATGCAGGATAAATTTATTAACTCATGTTGTACAGTTGCTCTATACATGAGCCTGGCCTTAGACGGACTTTAGCTGTGCTATTCTGGACACTGATGAGGGCAGCACGATTTGCAGCACGTGGTCCCTGCTTACTGAGCTACACTAGGATTGAGGGAGCTGCGCGTCAACACTGTGAGTACCTGGTTGAAAGCCACCAGTTCCAGTTTCCCTGGGTGCGGTGACTTGTAATGGACCACATTCTCCACGGGAACTCTGCAAACTCTGCTCAGAGAGCTGCTTCAGGAATATGGGGTCCTACTTGGGACAGGGTAAGTCTCTATCACCACAGTAGCTCTCATCCTTTCCTATTTCTACTGTCATTTGAGAACTGGAGCACAGCCTCTGGAGGACTGTGAGGACCCCCAGGGGAGACAAATGTCTGCTGTTGCCCCCCTTCTCTCCTGCCCCACAATGCCTGCTGGGACCCCTCTGAGTCTTGTGTGTTCTGAATCTCTAGCTAAACACAACACTCCCTGGTGGCTACTGATGCAGAAATCGCAACATTAAAAAGATTGCTTATTGATCATGACTTTCAAAGTTTTGCCACTTATAATTCTTTTTGGAGTTCCAGGTGCAGGCATGACAATTACTCCATACTTTCAATTTGTCCAGTGTTTCCTCTCCATAAGGGGTTCCACCTTCTTGGTTCACAAAGCATGGTTACACATGAGAACAGAAAGAAGGACTTAATGGACCTAAGTTATTTTTCTAGGAATAGCTCTGCGGTTCACACCTCAATGGAGAATTCAATTTGATGCCTGATAATGCAGAGGGGAAAGGAGACTGAATGCCAATCTTAGTTGTTTATGTCACTCAGGTTATGACAGTGTTCTGGAAAACCTGATTATAATAAATAGCCTTTTTGGAAAATGAAATAAAAACATACTTTTCTTCTTTTTTGCATTCTTTTTTCTTTTGTAGTGCTGAGGACTGAACCCAAACCTTGAGGACGCTAGGCAAGAGCTTTATCACTGAGCTGCACTCCTCATTCCTAAAAGGAAATAGTTCCTTTTTTTTTTTTTTAGATATTGTCATTTGTATCTATTTCTAGATATTGACTTTGAAATTTGCTTTTTGATTTACAGTGATAAGCTTGTGACAGAATCTTAAAAATACAGTGTGAAATAGTTCCTTTTAAGTTTAACTTATCTTTGTTGGAGCATTTGAAACTTAACATTATTTTTCAATTTTGGTCCACATTAATTGATTTCATGGTAAAAAAAATAGAAGTTACAAAGGGCTTTTGTCAAATAGCTATTTAGAACATGTGAATTTTAAATTCATGTCCTCAAATGATTATGGATTGCAATGCATTTGAATGTACAATATTTTATGTATACTTAAATCCTAAAAGGCTCCTGCTTCAGCATGTGATAAAATGATTTAAAAACCTTAAAAATATTTCTAAATGAGTACAGAATTTCATTCCGATGACATTAAATCTCCATGGTCTAATTAGGTACACTAGCATGATTTGCACTGCATGATTTAACAGTTTTCCTTATATCTTATATTTTTCCCAGAAATCTTTGCAAGCACTGATCTTTAAGATTTCTAAGTTTTGACATTATTGTAAAGGGGAATTTTAAGCCTTTAAAGCATTGAAGATGAAAGAGCAGCTATTTTGAGAGCTCAATTCCACATTTGATAGAAATTTTCTTGAATTCAAAGCCATTAATACTAGGCATAAGAAATGACATCAGTCACTTTAGACTCATGAAAAGAAAAACCCATAGAAGGAGTCAAATTGTATGTTACACAGTGTTATAAATAGACAAGAACTTTGCAGTTATCAAATGCATTTTTCTTTTTAAGTCTAGCATCATCACTATTTTAAGTTGCTAATACTACAGGGATAACATCGGACATGACTTACTGCAGTAGGCATGTGGTGAAAAGAAAATGTGAGAGTGTTTACTGAGCTAAGAAAAAGGCATTCTCAGGGCCTGGGGAGATAGCTCAATAGAATAAGCATTTGCCTGGCAAGCACAGGGTCCTGAGTTCAATCCCCAGTAGTACAAAAAAAGAAAGAAAGAAAGAAAGAAAGAAAGAAAGAAAGAAAGAAAGAAAGAAAGAAAGAAAGAAAGAAAGAGGCATTCTCTAAGATACTCATTCTGCCAAAGTTGAAGACATATATGCATCTGACAGCAAGATATCTCACTAAATATAAAGATCATCATGTATTTTATAATACTGTTATCTTTAGGTTCTTTGAAAAAAACATTTTATCAGCTATCCTTTTGTCCTAAAAGTTTCTTACTCTGTCTGTAATAATAATAAGTTGTAAACTATTAAGGTTCATCGACTCAGGGTTTTCATTTTAAACCTGAGCATTGTAGTCAAAAGAAAATTTTTTCACTACATGATTGTTTTCTTCCTCTGTCTCTGGTAAGAAGATCACACTGGCTAAGAGAAGCTAGAAGAACACCAAGCCCGACGCAGACGGGGTTCAAAGAAGAGATCTCAGTGCATCTTCTCGGGTTCCTCAACACCATTTGGCCTCCTGATACCCTTTGCTTTTGGATTGCAGAATAAACACCTGAAAAGGTTCAGGCCTGCTCCTGCCAGAGGCACAAAAGCCCTGTGAAATACCTTGTGAAAAGCCACAGGCCCCTGGTGGCCAGGGAATGCGTGCAGACACAGGGCAGAGAGAAGGGTCAGAAGGGACATTTTGATCATTTCATGCACTTGTGGACATCCAGTTTTGTGACATGCTAAACACAACCAAGGGCAAAAACATGAATGGTTAATGAAGCAAAACAAGCCACAAAAACAGACAAAAAAAAAAAGAAGACACAAACCCGCAAGCACACCTAAGCAACAGAGGTTTCACGCCACTAGAGAAGAGGACTAATAAATAACAGTTCTAGGTTAAACCCAGGCTAGAACTGTTACATTACTGAATATAAAGTAGAATGGTGGAATATGGTTGAGTAGATGGTATCCAATATATATTACTTAAGTGAACACAAGTTTTGAAGATTTGAGAAATACATATGAACTTCACTTTGTTGAAGTACACGTGTACTTCCTCTTATCTGAATGAGGTTAGTGGCATCGCTGTGTTACATAGTGCAAAATACTAAGTTATAAGTTCCATATATAAAAGAGCTATATTGGGAAAAATTATAACCATGAAAAATAATGTGTAGTCTTAAACTAGAAAGGATCAAAGAGTAAGCTATTAGTAATCAAAAATAATTAAAGTATGTGTAGTGGATGAATATAATCATCATGTATTGGAAACATGTACTAATAAACATTTTTGAAATTAAAAAAGAAAGCAAAATATATACCTTCTCTATAGAGAAGACTATACATGCTTGCTGATTGCAGGGAGACCAGGAAACATTCCAGTTATTCCTCTAGGTCTAAGCTCTGTGATGGATCACAGTGCCAGCTTGCTTGGCTGGCCATCTTTTCTTGGTCTGTCAAATGGACCTCTTTCCTATCAGGTGAAGAGACGTAACCGGTATAACATGGCATGAGGTGCTTCGCCAAATCAGGGTGAACGCACACTCACACATACAGAGGGAACTGAAGTCGTTCTGTGATTCCTAGGAAATACAGTGTGTGTATGAGTCTGATCACCATGCCAGGAAGCGAAGTTCACTAGCTTTCCTTTGGATTTCAATTAAAAGGAAATTCCAAAGTACTGGGGATATGTGGGTAACTGACTGAGGTGTTCCCCTTCCTCCTCCAGCTTGGTGTAAGCTGGCATATCAGGGTGGCCCAAGACACTTCCCATCATGGAGTTCTGCACCTTTCCAGGCAGGAGGTCTACTGAGAACCTGTCACTCTGCCTTATGAACAAACCCAAAATAAAACTGAGAGGCCTCTCATGGTTCTTTGCATGTTCTACCTTGAAATAAGCCTTCCAGAGCCATGCAAGTCAAAACTAAAGAACAATGTGGAAATTCTTTGCAACAAAGGGCTAGCCTGCTCACAGGCACTCTTGCAGGAAGCCAAAGAACAGATATGAAGAGAAGTCAGACCAGAATCAACAGGAGCTGGTAGGCAGAAAGGAAAGGAGAGGGTATCATGAACAGCTCCTAGAAAGAGCCTTTTTTCCTCTACAGGTCTCAGCTGGGGTGGTGCCCTGTCCCTTGGCTACTTTTCTTGGCAGGAGGCAGTCTCTTACAGAGAGAAAGACATGCAAAATGCATCCACATACATGGGCCAGGTTATCTATAGTATTGATTGATTGATTGATTTTGTGTGTGTGTGTGTGTGTGTGTGTGTGTGTGTGTGTGTGTGGTATTAGAGATTGAACTCAAGACCTTACACTTGCCAGGTATGTGTGTGTGTGTGTGTGTGTGTGTGGTATTAGAGACTGAATTCAAGACCTTACATTTGCCAGGCAGGCACTTATGTCACTGAGCTATCTCCCTGGCAGGTTATTTGCATTTGATGCCTCAGAATAATACTGGCACAGAAGTATTTCAAGAGTTATGAATCAGCTTAATTAAAAAAATACTTCAGTGACAACTAGGAGTGTTAAATAAAAATTAAAACAAGAATCCATGAAGGCAAGTAAGTCTTGAACCTCAACATTTTTTTAGCTCCTTAGGTATTAAAAGCTATCATAAATCTCCAGATATTCTGACGGAATACAATGCTCAGAAAAAGATAAACCATTGATATGCACAGAAAATCAAGAACATGCCCTATTCCTAAAGGCTGCTCAAATTTATGGTCACATCAAAGTGAAAAGCATCTGTACTTCAGTTTCATATGTAAAAATATCACATGCAATTATCTAATTAAATGCTGCTGGAAGGTCTGAGAGGGAAGTGACTCCTGAGAATTTTAGAAAGTAGCTGGGCATGGTGGCAGCACACCTATAATCCCAACACTCAGGAGGCTGACACAGGAGGATCACTGCAAGTTCAGTGCCAGCCTGGGCCACAAAGTGAGAACAAGGCCAGCTTGAACAGAACTGCATATGAAAACCTTGTCTCAAAAAGATGAAAAAAAAAATCAGCCAGTGGCCAATATGATTATAGGAAAATCTACTTACACTTTGTAGGACTGAGGCTCACCAGGAAGCTTCATAGAACAGGGGTTAACAATGTGTGACCACAGATTACAAGGTCTGCATTTGAACATCTACCTATAGAAACCTGAGTAAGCAACTCAGTCCCAGTTTTCTTTATTTAGCAGGGCTATGGAGGAGATTAAGGAAGACTATATGGCTGTATTCTCTGCTACCTGGGCGGTTGAGGCAGAAGGCTTATAAGTTTGAGGCTAGCATGAGCAACTTAGTGAGAATCTGTCTCAAAAATCAACATTCCCATGATAGCAGTTATAATTATTAATCAGTATTTTGGAATGGAGAGATAAGCAGATAGATGGAGAGATAAAGGAAGGTCTCTAGGAATATAAATCCTAGAGAAAACAAACAAACAAACAATAGCTTTTGAAACAGATTTTATCTGAACACAATGGCATACTATAGTATCAAAGATTGGAAAGTTTCGTGAGTCAGTGAGATCACAGAGCAAACCTGCATTTACTGGAATTTCTGCTTTTGAAAAATGCCATAGAAGAGTCTCTGGTAGACAAGAAATCATGTCCTGAATCTTCCTGATGGAACGAGGTCATTAACCACATCCCAAACAGTTTTCCAGAGCTTTGGGGCCATGATTTGATCTCTTGTTTTAGCCCCAGGTCTTGGCAATTTCTACTACAGCTTCTTCTTTTACTAACGCCATACATCTACTAATTCAGGCATAGTTCTTAAGGAAGACTTGGGCTCCGTTTTCAATGAAGAAAAGGATTATAAACCCATGTGGAGTTTTAGCAATATTGTTGGTGGAGTTGCACACACAGTGCTTGCCGGATAATTCACAAATATCCATTTAAAATTCTGCTGCTGTTTCTTATTCATCCTATAACATGGAAAGTGCTCTTCTGAAAAAAACTTTCATAACTGCCATTTAATTAAGCTGATTCAAGTCCAACATGCTGAGGTAGGTTGCCTTCTTACTTACATTTTGAGACTTAGTGATCTTTTTAATTTTTATTTTTTTTAAATTTATGTATTTCTTAATGATCTTTCCATAGTTTCAGCAGTACCTAAGGGAAATAGCCTCATTTTTCATTCTTAAGTACACATCCCATTTCCCGATCAACAGGTTTCAGGGTAAACACTATCTCTGTGTAACTGCCAGCCTACAGGACAGCAAGAAAGAACAGAATAGCTGGATTTCTTTCCATCATTCAGAAGGATTATAAATGGCTTGTGTTAAGGCATAATTTTAAATCATTTCCCTATTTCAAAGTGGACAATGGCAGACCCTTTTCACTATGCAGTGGACCTACACTAATGTGGTAGCTTTTTGCATGCATTGTAGTTTTCATGTCTAACAGGTACAACCACAGTCTGCAACAGGCTATTTCACATTGCTTTTCAGACAGCAAATGTGAGCCCCAGATGGTGGTCAAGGCAGCAGGTGGAAAGCGGGAGAAGTGGGATTTCCATCACACAGTGGGACTCCGGGCCTATCCTGCTCACCACGAAGCTCCAGTTTACCTACCTTTATATCTACATGAGGCTAAGATGTTCTCATGTTGGGCATGTTTTTCCTTCACCAGTTATGAGAGAGGACAGTGTGCTTGGCTGATCCATCCCATTTGGACAGGCCTGTGGAGAATTATTCTGGCTTCTGGGCACTTAAGTGACCTTTCACTTGTGTGGGTCTTGGAAGTGTATGTCCCTGCCCATGGCCACATGTTCTGCCCCTCAGGCTCTCTTTCAAAAAGCGCTTTCTGTGAGAAGGACAGGGACAACCTCTTCCTCCTCCCTTTCAGGGGTAACATGGAGCTCTGGTAGTGCTCCCTCCCTGACAGCCCAGTGGCTCTTTGTTGTCCCTCATCCCGGGCTGCATCTTCAGGGCAGCACTGGACAGTGACATGTGGCATTTCTCATCTCCTTCAAGAGCCAAGAGGTAGTAAGCCTCATGTGCTGTGCCCTTGCTCTTTCTGGAAACTACACAGTGCTGACACAAGTCAACCTACAAATAACGAGAACAATCACAGTGTCTCTTCAATTAAAAACAGTTACTGATAACTATTCAGTAACAGGGTGAAACACGCAGGTGTTTGACGGGGACTGATTGATTTGCAGAATAGTGAGGGATCAGCAGTCAGCTACTCCTCTCTTTTGATGGACATAAATTTTCTAAATGTCTTCACTTACTTTTACTCTTTAATACCACAAGAAGTATATGTATAGGAATATTGATACCCATGAATGCTGATAGTTTTCTTTTTCTTCGTCATTTCAGAATTCAGAAAATCACTGCCTTTTCATGATCTGCATGTATATTCTTGCCAGGATCAACAAATCCTGAAGACTTTCAAGAAATGGGAGGAAAATTCTCCTTTGTCATGATGATGCTTTCAGGAGCCAAAGGCCATGTCAGACACTGGAGAAGCCAGGACTATGTTGGATGTGTTCTTGGGGTAGCTGCAGGACCTGCTGCCCCCTAGACCACAATCCTGGCTGCAGGGAGAAGCTACAGAACGCGTCAGCAGGGCCCAAGACAGTGTTGGCGTTGAGTCAGTGAACAGCTCTGTAAATATTGAACTTAATTTCTTAAAAGACATTTTAAACAAAACCCAAATATTACGCAACTAATCATAGAAGAAAATACACCATAAAAGCAATATCTTGTGAGTGGTAGAGTAGAGGAAGCTGGTTAAAGCCTCAAGAGAGACAAATGCAGGCACAGAGAGTGCTGAGGCACAGGCTGAGAGGCCGGGAGGATGGTGGGCCGCAGAGCATGCCTGTCATGTCTTCCCTAGCAGAAATCCCCCTCGGTAATCGCAGGAGAGCCACCCGCTTGCCAGGGCTCAGTGCCACTTCGGTATTTGTCCCAACATGAGGGAAAGCAGCTGTGAGCGGGCAGCGCAGGGCCGGGGCACTCACCTCGGCGATCTTCAGCACGGTGCTCCCGTTCAGGTCGAATGTTGGGGTGTAGGTGACGCACAGCAGGACCTGCAGCCAGTGGGACGACAGGGGTTAGGCACACAGACACGCATGTTCGCGAGCCAGGCACTGTGCTCATCTCACTCTGCTCGCGTCTTGCAAGAAGAGCACAGGAATTTAACACTGTCTCTTAACGTACATAATAATTATCTTTATTGTGCACAGCATTTGATCCAAATGTGGAGTGACACATCTTTCTCACACGATGGTCGGCTCATCATTTTGTAGGCTAGTTTTGGTTGTTTCCTTTTCTTTAGTAATTGGGGTGATATAGCTCTAAAGCCAAATGTTCCTTAACTACTGTCATTCTTCCACTTGCTTATATTTTGTAATTTGGTGGATTGGCCATTATTCTAGCAAGAATTTTTTAATTACATGTCATAATTTTGACGTGTAATTGCTGTACATGTGCATAAGTGCTCCTGTTTTCAAACAATACGTAAATTAGCAAATATCCTGTTTTTAATGTTCTGAGAAGATATCTATGCATACCCTAATGTAATGACATATTATAAGCAGTATACAATTTTCCTGTTTTTTCTCTTCAACAGAGCCATTAATCTCCTATATATAAATATATTGGTTATTTTATACCATTAAAGCTTACTCTTCATGCAAAAAAGGAAAGAAAAAAAAAAGAAATAAGTGTTTGCTTCCCAGGTCTTTCATGCCATCCAAACCTTACGATTCTTGCTTTATCTAATTTTGCTTTCTACCCACCCACCAGTCTCTAGTTAGTGACCACATATTGCCTAAGAAAGGAGAGATTAGACTTGAAATGTACAGGCTGCAAAGCTCTCCTCCTGGAAGGACAGTTGTGAGGCTTGCCAGAGCTGCACTCCTGAGCAACTCCAGCAGGCCTCTGTGATAACAGTGAAACTCAGAAAGCAACAGGAGCCATCAGGAAAACGCATGCCACAGCAATGATCTACACTGATATTTTAAATAGGCATTGTTATAGTGGTCCTCGTCTTACTGAAAGAAAACTGAAACTCCGTGAGTAGCTTGAGCAAGGTCACACAGCCAGGTTGAGAGTGGAGCTCAGGGGATCTGGCTCCATGTGCTGATCCACTCCGCAGTGTCTCTACCTTTGCCTGGACCCAAATGTTGCCGTGACTTTCCATTCCTACACCCTTCCCCAGTCTACATGGGGTCAGAAGTCCTTCCATATCGTTTCCTCCTCCTATAATTCCCCCAGAATGTTGCCTGAGATTTCCTTATTTTCTAGTCTAGGTCTTCGTTGGTCTCCAAGATATACAGATAATGGGTTGATGATAGTCACAAGATCTATAAGGTCCATTAAATATTTCACTCTCTACCTACGGAGCCATTGGGGAACACATCAGTGAAAATCCCTGGCATTTTAATGATTGCCCTGGTCTTTCTGGTGAAAGGCCAGTCCGTTGCCTCTCTGGCTTCTCAGTTCCTTGCAGGAAGCCAGCCTTGAGCATACTACTACCTACTCCTTGCTCTGAGGCCCAGCAGCCTCGCCCTGCTTATGACTTGGCTGACAGTGACAGCCTTCTGAGGGTCTTCTCTCCTGAGTCAGCTCGCCAAAGAAAATGGAAGCCTAGCAAATCTATGACAGGCAGGACACACATGAATCAGCCCACCAACAAACCCAACTATCTGAGGTAGAAAGAAGTCTCCCTCCATTCCTCAGTCTTTGCTGGATGCTACTTAAGCCTAGGAACACTCTCCACTTTGAAGAAAGAATGTTTGTAACTAAAGAAGAAAAAGAGACTTGGGCCTAGGATTAAGGAAATTGGTACCTTATGTCCAAGAGTCGACCACCATTGGAAACCAGCTCAGTGCCAAGGTGGATAAGAGAAAGGGATTATGGAGTCTAATGCCCTTCGGTCTTTTGTAAAATGGATTTATTTGGAAAGCAAGGAGGGATGAAAGCTGAGGACAGTGGAGTCACCAAGATCTGATCTGGGATTGGATGAAAGCTCTACTGGCTGTGCTGGTTGGGGTATCTTTGCCTGAACCCCCATTCTTGGTTCTTCCCATGCCGGCTTCTCTCCTAGGCCTGATGCTTCAGGCTTCAATTAAATCTCCCTTGGAAAGGCTTGCCCAGCCCTCTTACCTGCCACCCCAGCAGCCTTGGTCACATCTCCTGGTCACATGTACATAGATGAGATCAGGCACATTCAAGGTGGTGTGGCCATAGTCTGCTGCCCGTATTTAGGAGTATGTAGTCATTGTACACACACATTTACTTCTTTCCCATCACCCCTTAGGTATGAATGCTCGCTGCACCTCTGGACACTCTGCAGGGCCTCTCCTCGAATACTTTCTTGCTTTGGCTTTTTGCCCCACTGCAAACTTCCTTTCTTATTTTTTATGCCATACTTCCTGGCAGGGGTGGGAGGACATGGGAGATGGCTGGCAGAGGTGGTGGCAGTGGGTCTGGAGGTCACTCTGTCTGTCTGAATTCTTACTTTTTAAAATACTGGTGGGAAAGACTGGCATCTGGCCACACATAACAACAAGAAAATAATGGTGGGCCATAGGCTACTTATTAACTAACAGGACTGCCCTTCAGCTTGCTGTCTGCATCCCCCTGTAATTCACAGAAGATGGAGGAAATGAGGCTAAAGAAGTTTTCAAAAGTGAATCCTGTTTGCAGTGAAGAGTTGTGTTTCTGCAGCAGCAGGAGCTGAGGACCAGTTATTGTGCCCTGGGGAGGCCCTGTGAGTATGCTGAGGTGGGTGTCCTGTGACCAAGAGTGAGCCTGGGAAGCACAGGAAGGGACTCTCCCTGCAGCAAAGGAGTGGTGGGAGCAGGGGAAGGCCTCGAGCCACAGCCCCCAGAGCTGAGCACCCCTAGCCCAGACCTGGGCCAATGCTAACCTAGGTCCAAAGGGCTCAGCCAGGTGAAGAGCTCAGGCAGAGAAGCCTCCTGCACCTCCCACACCTCCCACTGACTTTCAATATTCAAAGACCCACTGAGCTCTGGGGAAAAGAAAATAAAAACAAAAATAATGCAGGGAAGTGAAGCACATTAATGAAGCTGACTCCCAGAGCCCGTGCAGCTTGCCATTGCAAACTCTTGGCAGATTTTAATTATTAGGCTGATGGTCTTCAGGGCCCGCTGTGACTCACAAGATACAGACAGGGCAGTGTGTACCTAAAGCAGGTAATGGTGACTTCTCAAAGATAATAAGTGGACAAGCTGTTAATGTTCCCAGTGCCTGCCTGGCATGAATTCACTGGATTAAAAAACAGATGGCAACAACAAATTAACTGAAAGTGTCTGACTCCATTGCATCACGAATAGATGTAAAGTGGAGATCAGCATTTTGAGCAGTTGGGGCCAAGAGGAACGGGAGCACCCGGATGTGGAGGGCAGCTCCATCAGAAACACATCCTTCCTTGAGTCATTAAAACATACTGACTAGGCACTACTGACCAGCGGGAGCTTGAGTGACAGGCGGAAGTGCACAACTCTGCTGGCTGGCACTGCTTGCAGAAAGACACTAGGAAGGAAATCGAGAAAATACGCAGTGCCACCCATAGAAAGAAAGAGGTATTACAATGGCTATTAAAAATCCCAAATCAAAAGCGGGCTGGTGAGATAGCTTAGTGAACTAAGAACCTGTTTTGGTTAGTGCAGGGACCATGTTAGCCTTGCCCCCAGGGCATGTTGAGCGAACAACTGAGTCCTATAATCCCAGCTCTCGGGAGGCTGAAAACCAGAGGATCACTATGAGTCTGAGCTGTGTAGTGTCTGAGCTGTGTAGTGAGACCAAATACATTTTTTTAAAAAAAGTCCCAAATCATCTTTTCTAAACCCCAGTAACTGAATATTAGGTACAAGATGCAACCCCTCAACTGAAAATGTCTAGAAAACCCAACTAAAGCAAAACAAACAAACCCATGAGTCATAAATAAACACACATGACAGAACTGGACTAGTAAGGAGGCAGCAAAGATGATTTATTGCAAAGACTGGGCACAAGTTATGAGAATCTAGAAAACGTGGTCACGTTAGGCCTAGGGAGTGACAGATGCTGACAGATAGCAATGGGACCAAGAAGATCACAGGCGTGCACTTCTGGGGAACATTCCACATTAATCCTCTCCTCAAGCCACGGGGTCATGGCCAGGGTTTCAGCAGGCCCTGCCTCATGACACTGGTAACAAAGTAGGGCCCATGCCCTCAGGGCCATAATAGTACTGCGATTATGGTGTGCAATTTGGCATTGCATTGTGCCACTCTGTCTCTATCCTCCAGTCACTCTCTCATCTTTACATTTTCCAACCCAATCAGAAGGTTACTTAAAGAAATGAATAAGTTGCATGTTAAAAACAAAAAACAAACAAAAAAAAAAAAAACTAGGGCTGGGGTGTAGCTCTGAGGTACTTAGCCTGGGTGAGACCTAGAATTTGATCCCCAGCACCAAAGGGTGTGCCTCTCCAGGGGTTCTCTTTGCCAGATGTGGACAAGCTTCATTTGCTTTCACTTGGAGTGGCTATTTCAACATAAATAGCCAGGCTCACTTTAAGTAATACACAGCTCAGGGCATCCACACAGAAAGGCACAGATCTTCTGTAGACCACAGGCATCACTGTGGGAGTGGGAGTGCTACCCCGGGGGGTGACTGGCTAAAGCTGCCCTGGAGCCATACAAAGCCCTTGGCCGAGTATCTAGAATCCAAAATGCTCCAAAATCTGAAGTTCTAAATGCCCTACTCAAGAAGTCTGGGATTTTTCAGCATTCTGGATTTTGGATTTTCAGATTAAGGATTCTCAATGAATAAAATCTATGTTAATATCCCCAAATCTGAAATACTTAGAAGTTTGAAATAGTTCCAACCCTAAGCACTTTGGAAAAGGGATCCTCAGTCTGCCACACTAGAGTTCAAGAGACTGGATTGGGGCAATCTGAATTGTGTAAGCTCACATTCCAAACACCCAGCCAAGTAGAAGGTCTACACTCTCAGGGACAAAATCCTGTCTGTTAATTTGAGAGCAGCTCCAATAGGACATAGAACCCAACCTGCTGCCTAGCTTTTCCTGTTAGGTTTTGTGGAGAACCTAGTTTTCAAACTCGCCATATGTGGTAATTTGTGTTATAATATTTGTGACTCATCTACTAGACCATTTCCAGGGGAGTCAGGAGTGAAGAAGTGATTACTGACATTACTGGGTAGCAACTGTGTGTTCCCATGACATCTGCCAGTGTGACTCTCCCGCCCTCCTTCCCTTCCTTTTCTTTCCCCTCCCTTCCCCCTCCCCCTTCCCTTCTCCCTTTCCTTCTTCCTTCCTTCCTTCCCTCCCTCCCTCTCTCCCTCCTTCCATAAATGTTTACTGAGATGTGAGGAGGATTAGATCTAGTACTAGGTGCTGGGCATAGTCATGAAAAAAAGTAAAAGAACCTTGCACAGCTAGCCTCTTGCATAATGGTGGTCCTAAAATATGTGATTAGAAGAGATAAACGTTCTGCCTAGAGACTGTACTGTCTCCTAAAAGGCAGGCCAGAAGACACGCCTTGTAACTGCTGTATCTATCCTCTAACAGGACTCATTTAACATGTTGTCATATACACAATTAATAAACTCCAGAAAACAGGCAAGGCTTCTACCCCAAAGTGGCTGAGTTGTGGGAGGCATCTACCGTAAGGCACATGGAGGATTTGGGATCATATCAAATGAGCAACGAATTCTTTTTCTTTTCCTCGAACTATTGAAATTATCTTAATTTATGCACAAGTTCTTCTTGGAGTGATTGTGGTTTCATTTTTGAAAAACACCAGATGTTATTTATAAATCAAACTAACAAAATAAACCATTAGGACTCAAGAAAGGCACTGTACTAGTGCCTGTGCCCCAGAAGGCCTGGGTCTTGCCTTTCCACATGTGCAAGAGGCCCACAGGCCAGGCCGGCTCCAACCAGCTCTGGCTCTGAGCCCGGAGTTAGCTGTGATGCTTACCACTCTTGCCTTCCGGCTTCCCATGTACATTGGCTTGAGACTTCAAAAACTTAAAAAATCCCTTCATACTTCCTTCTCTTCAGAAACAATCCATTCATTTTGGATTCTAAGTTGGCAACAATAAGGACAGGAAAGTCAGCAGCAAACACAGGAAGACTGGGACACGCAGAGCCTTCGTGCTGACTGTGGGGTGAGCCTGCCCTCTGGAGTCAGGGTTGCTAAGGTCACCCTCACCTGTGAAGTAGAACAGAGGGTCCATCCCTACTATATATGCGTAAACTACAACCAGTCAACCTTCTGAGGACAGCAGAATGCAGGAGGTCTAGCCCTACCACAGAGGAGGGAAAGACTCACAAGATAAACTGGCAGAGCTTCAGAGCACATTTTCTTATTTACAGTGAAAACATAAATGCCAATGAAAGGCTTTTTTTTTTATTTCTATGAAAGTTTCTCGGCCTCAGCACTACTGGCGCTTAGGGCAAAGTGACTCCTGTAAGGGACGGCATAGAATTGCACTGCCGTGTGCTTAGCAGCCCCTCTGCCATCTCCCCAGCAGATGACAGAGGTTATCTGCTCTGTCATCCCACTGGTGTGTTGACCAAGCATGTCCTCAGCTGAGGATGCTGCTTGAGATTTTTCATCCCCATGGCTGGGAGACAGAGCTGAGAGCCTCAGCCACAGGACCCATGCCAGAAGCTGGGTCTTCTAGGGGCCGGGGCAGCCCATGGGCCTGCTGTGCGGGAGCCTGCGTGGCGGGCGGCAATGGGCGGTTGAGCTAAATTCAGTCTTCATTTTCACAAGGCATTAAATCATTTCATCTCATGAAAGTTCTAGTGCTCATAACTTAAACTGACCTGCAAATGGCTATTTTGTGAGATTTCTGTAGTCAACAGATGACTTTACTAGAGCTCCTACCTATTCAACTTGGAAAACATTTCAAACTATCTGTTGGGTTATCATCGCTTCTGAGGCTCACTTTGTGCTGCAGCTCTTGGCAGTAGTGTTAAATTATTGATAGTCATCAGATAAGCCACTGGCACGTAATTCTAGGAAATAACGTCCTAGGGTTACTCATGAAAAACTGTAAATAGTAACTGTAATGAACTTAACTAATCTGCTTGTGCAAGTAACAATGCTATTTCTATTTTCTTCTCCATTCTAAAATTCTCCCTTGACAAAGTGGCATAATTATTATCTCTAACACAAGTACTTATTAGCTCTAATGAGAACTTGCCAACCTACTTTTGTAGAGTCAACATGTTCCCCAAATTTCCTTGGGGAAACTCAATTTTAGTTTCTAACCATCTCCACTGAAAATATTTGTCTCTCATCGTAAATGAGTTGCAGTGTCCAAGGGAGATTAATTCGAAGACCTCACACAGGTCCTGGAGTCTTTGCGGGTTTGTACCCTTCTTAAAAATGATACAGGGCTGGGGAGATAGCGCAGTAGAGTAAGTGTTTGCCTGGCAAGCATAGGGCTCTGAGTTCAATCCCCAGTACCACAAAAAGAAAGAAAGAAAGAAAGAAAAGATGTCTTGTTCTACTGCCTCAGATCATCTCCTTTGGGTTGGAGAGATGGTTCAGTGGAATAAGCACTTCCTTGGCAAGTGCAAGGGCCTGAGTTCAATCCCCGGTTCTGAGGAAAAAAAAAAAAAAGATGCAGTATTTGTATATAACCTGCTAACATCTTCTCATATACCTCACATCATCTCTAAATTGTTTATAATAATAAATGCAATATAAATGCTATGCAAGTGTTGTTTAAGAAATTGTTTAAGGAACAATGACAAGAAAAAGATCTGTCACATCCAGTACTGAAGCAATATTTTTCTGAGCATTTTTGATGTATTTTTGGTTGAATTAAGGTAATTACATATTACATGTTTATTTTCAGATGAGGCTTGCTAAGTGTCCCAGGCTGGCCTTGAACTTGTGATTCTGCTGCGGACATCTGCCACACTCCCAGCTCCTCAGCTAGACTGCATGGACACACTCTCGGCCCTCCTCCCTCTGTTCTTCTCAGGCCTCTACCCCTGAATGGGAACATCATCTCAGACAGCACCTTCCCGTACAACGTGGGGCTTTTGGGGGTTTTACAGTTGATCCTTACAGGCACGACTAACCAAGCCCTTGTGATCAAGTAGTTTTCAAAGGGTGAGAGCCAACTGGATTCTCTATAAACGAAACATTTACTAACTATAAAGTTCTTCTTTAAAATAATCCGAACCACATAAATTCCATCTAGAAAGACAAATGAAAAACTCACTGATTTAGTTTCATTTTGGGGTATTTTCTATAAAGAGTAAAATCAGAGCTATAGTGGTGATCTTAAGAATCACCTAGATGAATAGGCTAATATACGATCATTTATAAAATTATTCTTTTGAGAGAGGGCTATGAATCTACAGTAGTAAACACAGCATCCTTTTTTGGGAATCAAATATCTACGAGGATATGCACTAATACTACAGAAGAAAGTAAGTGTGTAGGGACAGGAGCTAGAGATGAAAGAGGACTTAGGAAAGACTCATGAAGCAGTGATAGCTGCAATGCTCTAATTCATAATTTGAGTGAGTTCAGAATTGCTCATTTTCTCCTTATGCTACCTGTAAAAGAAAAATATATTCTATTTATTTTATTTTATTTTATTTTATTTTTTATTTTTATTTTTTCTGCAACACCAGGGATTGAACTCAGGACCTTGTGCTTGCCAGGCAAGTGCTTATTCTACTGAGCCATCTCCCAGCCCTGTAAAAGAAAAATGAAAGCTAACAGTGACCCTGCACTTGCTCTAAGCAAATCTTTTATTTTTAGCTCATGTAGGACTCATGAAAACCCAAAGAGGTATGAATCAGTATTACATTTTGCCCACCCTAATATTAGACCACAAATAGAAAAGGCAAAGTCCCAAGGTCACCAGGTACTCCGGCCCTAGCAGCTGTGCTCTTAGCATTCTACTGCCAAATATTTTGACAGGAAGAAAAACAAGAAGTCTGGAAAGACACCGGGAGATTACTCCGCAGGACAGTTGCACGGCGGCCCTAACATTGCACAGCGACCACTGACCTGCCTGCAGGGGTCCTCCCACATCGCATTGTGTTCCAGGGGCTGCGTTATCCACCACGGCCACACAGTCAGTTCAAACCCCTACATCTGGAAGTACTCTCTCCACTTACCCCAGCTACACACCAGGAGATCGGCTCCTAGGCTCGATCAAGCCTTTCCAGAAAAATCCAAGTTGTGGAGACAGCAAGCCTTTATCAACAATTATTTAAGTCCAGCCCAAAGCAACCACTCCAACTTCAATACACACGTAGGAGGTTACTTTAATTCTAAAGTACAAATGCGTATTGATCTGTTTCACCCTGGAACTCACACAGATGATCTGCAATCACACTGCTGTTACGTGTTGCTTTTCCTAGTGTATCACTGAAACCTGCCATGTCCTTCCATCTCTTCATTAGTCAATAAGTAAATTAACATACAATTAGTAAGTCCCTGGCCTGCTGCTTTGCTGGGTACCACAGGGAGAGAACCCACACTGATGTTGCATCATTAGTTTTTACTTACTTACTAGTAAAATTTTCCCAAACTAGTAATTTAGGAATTACTAGTTGGAGAGACTAAAATGTGCAGCTTCCCCCAGTGGTCCACTGCAGGCACTCCGTGGGTCCTTAGCTAACTTCGCATGCAACTGAGAGCACTGTCTGCTCTTCCCTCGAGAAAAGTACAGTATTCTGCACAAAGAAGAGCAGAAGCAGCAGAGGAGATAGCATACCAGCTGCCACCGGCTGGGGAAAATGAGCCAGCCAGGATTCTCAAGTAATAAGCACCCTGGCAGAGGGCCAGTTACCTCTCAACACTACCATCTCCTTCTTGAAAAACAGAGCCCTGGGGACATGGCTGTTCAGCATCAAGACTACATTTCCCAGCCTTCCCTTCAAATGAGTGTTGCCATATGGCCAATTGGATGTGAGAAGAAGTGCAGCCTGCCCTCCGTCCTCCTCCTATTGGTGGGCTGCAATGCAGATGTGTTGACTGGGGTTAGTGACCCCACTATCTGCTATCCCGAGGAGAAGGAATATGCAAGGAATGAGAGGCTCTAATAAGGAGGCTCAGCAAGGGCTGCCGTAAATTTATGTGAAAGGAAAATAAAATTATGCATTGTTATAGATAAAATGAATCCCAGAGAGCCTCTCCATGTTTCTGACTTCTGCCTTCGATCTTTGCCTGCTTCACTGATTATTTCTTGACAAAAGCCTCCTCTGTCTTCCTTTCCATTTGCCCCATCAGACCTCATTCTGCATATTCTTCTCATCTCTGGATTATTTTGTCATTGCATGTATCACACTTCATATGTATTTATGTGTTTAATTAATTTCTATCGGTAGCCTCCAAAGAAAGAATGCATTTTTGTTTGGTACTGGTTTTCATTTTTCCCTCCACTGTAACAAGGATTCTGGAGCATCCACTGCAAACATGTACTGGGGTCTCTGTATTTATACTTGGTTAACTTGAGATCATGGTAGAACGGCTTCCACTATGTTCAAAGGGGACAGCACCTGAAAATGGAGGAGATTTGTAGAAAAGAAACTCTCACCTCAATGATAATGCATAAAAATCATAACGCATAAGCTGTTGAAGAGAAATTGCATTTCTACATTTTCAATGTTTTCTGTTTTGCTTTTTCATATATTTTTATCATCTGCCTAAGGCAGTCATTCCAAAGAGTACAGGAGCAAGGAAGAAAAATTTAGTGAGAATTATTATTATTATTAATTATTATTATTATTATTAAGTATGTTTGATACAGGGTCTCACTATTCATCTCAGACTCACAGTGATCCTCTTGTTTTCAGCCTCCCTACCTAGCGCTGGGATCATAGGCATGCGCCACCATACCCAGTCTTGATGGCAGGCTCAGTGTGCCTAGGGGTAGGGCCAGTGTGGCATGGTGCCAGGATTTGAACCCTGGTCCTTGTGCTTGCTTAAGCAGACACTTAGTCTGCTGAGCTATCTTGCTGGCCCTCTTAGTAAGAATTATATCTACGTGTGCACGAAGCAGTAAAAGATCATCTCACCCAACCTTGGCACAGAAAGAAGGAGTGTGCAAAGAAAAATAAATGGCATAGGAGGAGCAGTATTTCCAACATGTCTATATTTCTCTGCAATGTTTGTAAGCTTGTTTGATCGACCTTCAGCAATAGCACATTAAGGAGTTATGCATTTTTCATCAAACATTGGATTTTCCATTAATAGAAGAGACTGCAGCAAATCTTTCAAAGTGATTTGATGGCTTTAGGCTAGGAAAAAAATTCTTTTCTCCCTGACATGAGGAGGTGAGACAAATTAGCCATTCATGCTCCAATTCCAGTAATGATTATTCTTCCCATAAGGCACTCTGGAAGATCAAATGCCCAGAGTTAAGAACTTCAAAACTAACTATTTCAATAAATTCCCCCAATATAAAGACCCTGCCATTAAGACATTCTAAGAAGGGACTTTAATTTTGGTCCTTTGGGCCAGGAGGGTTTATCTCAGTGGTAGAGCAGTGTGCTGGATTGGATCCCTAGCACTGCAAAAATTTTGAATTTTTAAAAAAATGATCTTCCATGTACTATTTCTCCCAGATCAAGGGATGACTGTAGTGCTGGTGATAATTTAGAAACACATTCCTCTTCACTCTGCAATGCAAACAGTCCCAAGAGAATACCACAAGGCCCAGGGCTGCCAGTCTTGTAGACAGTCAACGCCTATGCGCGATGCCATCACCTTGGTACTTTTTGCTAGGATTTTGTTATATACACATATCTAAATAGGCAACATCCTAGTCTCACCTCTGCCACTACAGATGTACCCAGAGCCACTAGCTGATGTTGTCAGAAAGAAACTATTTGATTCTCCCTCCACATTTGAATCTACTCATAGATTCAGGAAGAGACTATCACTGTCTTGGGAGGACACAGAAAATCAGAGGACAGGGCTGATCCTAGTTTGCCCCCTCCATTACCTGTGGTTTAACTTTGCTGTCTGAGCATCAGCACAGTGGCAACAGTGGCGCTCCGCGCCTTCGGGTTCTTCCAAGCACAGCTAGCCGCCAAGCCCACAACCTCACTCTGGAGGCGGAATGACAGTTTAAATACTGGCCCCTGTCACTTCCTTACCTATGTATGGGACCTTGCTATGTCTTGGCAGATTGTCTGGTGCATAATGACTGTTAAATAACCAGTTTCTGCCATCTCTCCTTTGAAAACTGTAAAGCACTCCGCCAATATTCACTTCTATTATCCAAAGATAAACAGAAAATAAGACATCCAATAATAGACCACTCACCAAATGCCATCTCAGGGCCCAGTGTCCATCCTCCCTTATCACCAAAGCCAGCCTGCTCTCCCCAGATAGAATATTCAGAGAGTATGAGCTCTCTCACATATGGAAGCAGAGGGCTCACCACGATTCGCTTCCAGCTTTGAGGCTTCAGCCAGCTGTATCAGTTAATAACCGCACTAAAGGTTAGCCATTAGAAAGAAGGAAAGAACGCCCTCATTACTGCAGTCAGAGATGTCATTAGTTATGCCTGTAGCTCCTATAAAGGCTACCTGGCATTTATGGAAATGGCACACACCAGGGGAAAATGTTACCAAATCAGACAAGTATTTAAGCTAAATATTAAATAGCTCCCAAATACTGATGAATCTATTTCACAGGTCATCTATCTTCAGAAAAACCTTTTATTTCTGATTCTGCTTAGTTCTGACACATAATTTGCTCAAGCTCTAAAATTTTTAATTTGAGGACCGGCGAGATAGCTCAGTGGATTAAAGTGCCCAGTTAGGCAAGCTCAGAGACCAGGGCTCCAGCCCCGGCACCACATGCTGTGCCAGCCACATCCCCAGGGCGGGCTGAGGCAGCCACAGAGTCTGGGTGTAGTGGCGTACGCGGGTAACCCGAGCGCTGAGGAGGCTGAAAACAGGAGGATCACTATGAGTCCGAGTTGTGTACTGAGACCCTGTAACAATCAAGTACATTAATAATAAGAAGAATTATATGATGATGATGATTTTTATTTGGATTCCACAGGCATTTCAATAAATCAATTTGTTTTTATCTTCCCGTCCTATTAAATAGAAAGACCATGTAGAATAGTTCCTTGGGGAAGTGATTTAACCTCATTCTTATTTAACTTTTCAGAAGCAAATAACATTTTTAACCCTCTGCTTGAAAGTCTAGGATCATCTTTCTAAATAAGATTATCATTGGACTCTTCAACTTCATTATTAGCTAGGATTTGTTTAATCATGGAGAAATCTCTACTCATATTATTTGCTTTGCAGGAATTGAATACAATTTCTACATACTCTTGGGTGTGGTCTGGTTCAACTCTTTTTTTTTTTTTTTTGGTGGAACTGGGGATTGAACTCAGGCCGTTGCACTTGCCAGGGAAGTGCTTATTCTACTGAGCCATCTCCTCGCCCTCAACTCCTTTTTTTTTTTAATGAACACCAGCAGATAATATATAAATAAATGTATGGTACAAATTTTTAAGATATAATATCTAGGATCTGTTACTATGCAGTGACTGTACACACAAGCAAAAACTGCCCACCATGGCTTCATCCCTCCTGAGTACTATGTCCAGACTAACATTGGAAGGTGCCTACCACAGCTTAATTTACAAGATTTTCTGTAACTACAAAGCATCTATATAAAATGATCAGAAGACGGTATAATAATGTCTGTAAGTATAATATCATGTATGCACCTCCTATGACACCAAAACATCATGAAAACAGTTTGCAATGTATTAATTTATCAAATCCATCTTGTCAAGATATCTTAAAACTGTCTCATTAATATTTGTACTTCAAAAAAACAAAAATAAAAATTGAAAAAAATAAAAATGATCAGAAGATTTTTATAGAGAGCATCTGGCTTCAATAATTTATTAGCAGAATGAGTAATGTAGGGAAACCAGGACTCTTGGGATCTGCTGTTCTCTCAGGATACCGTAGGGAGAAAGAGCAGCAGGAATGAAGAAAAGATAGATGAGAAGACAAGAGCAGGGCAGGAGGTGGCTCCTGCTTGATTGGCAGGCAGCCCCAGAACAACAGTAGGGCATTTATTTGTAACTTTGCAGTTAGTATCATGTGACACAAGGTTCCCTGGTGACTAACAGTGGACATTAATCTGGCAGGATGCTTATCTCAAGACTGAGGTAGGCACTGAGGCCTAGTCCTGCGTTAGGCACTCAGGCCTAGTCTTGTTCTCACACACTTGACTACTTTCCAGCTTCAGTGGCTCCCAACATAAGACTACTTGGCATAGCTTTGCCATGTAATGGGAATCTAGTCTTTTCTTTTCTCAGAGGACTCATCCAATTGTTTTTTTTTTTTTTTTCTGGTGGCACCAGGATCAAACTCAGGACCTTGCACTTGCCAGGGAAGCACTTATTCCACGAGCTATCTCACTACCCCCCCCCCCATTGTCTTTTAAATATTTTTGAAATACAATTTTTGGGAGAATAGGCAGTAAACATATTTTAATATAGTAGTGATATTGGCAAAACAAGGACTAAAGAGTTTTCAGTCATAACCAGTATTATATAGAGGTTTCAGTTTCTGGAGATTTCCCTACAAGAAAGTTTAGAAATTCTTTACATATAGAGCAAGAAGATAAAATTTACATATTTTACATATTACATAATTTACATATTATTTACATAATTTACATATTATTCTAAATTAGAAAGCATGCCATTCAGATCAACATTTATACTCAATGGGCATGTTAATCTCAGAAAAGGAAATGATGATGGGTAACTCTTGACAAATTAGATTTTTCAAGTTTAATTTCATATTGATATCACTCCCAAAACAGTTAATCATCTTTAACTTTCTATCAACATGGCTAAAAATGTTTACTCAAAATAAAAGACACTACAAAGAAAATAACTTAAAGCTAGGCTTGGTGTGAATTGAAATAGTTTCCCCAACTTTAACATTAAATTAGTTAAAACTGGCATGTAGAAAAGACCCTTATTGGGTTGGGGAGATAGTTCAGTAGAATAAGTGATTGCCTAGCAAGCACGGGATCCTGAGTTCAATCCCTGGTACCGCAAAAAAAGAGAAAAAGAGTCATACTGGCCAGCCAGATAGCTCAGTGGACTAAAGCACCTGCTTAGGCAGAGTGTAGCCACTGGGGTTCGATCCCTGCCATGCCAGCCCCGCCCCGGGAGCACGCTGAAACTGTGACTGAGATTGGGCATGGTGACACATGCCTATAACCCCAGCACAAGCAGAAGGCACTGCTGGGCTGCCACAGAAAGCAAGCGCAGGGCCTCCCCCAGGTGTCACGTTGGCAGAGCCAGTAGCCATCCTGCTCCTCCTCGGCTTCCAGACCTTGGACTCCCTGATTTTTATTTTTAATAGAGCCTCCTGTCTTTCACAAAAAAATCATTCCCAGGAAAATTTCTAGAAGACCATGTAGCTGTGATGAGTGGCTCTCAGTACCACACCAAAGTTCACCCTCCAGTATGTGGAGATCTAAAAAGAACTCTGAAGATCAGATGAGGGGGTTCACCCAGGACTCCTGAGTGTGAGCTCAAAAGGTTAAGGTAAACCTGGACATCCGGAATCCAGGCGCATAAGGGGCAGATGAGGTCTTAAAAACCAGTGAGACCAGAGTTCTCAGTCCCTGCTACACTGAGCACCCTTGAGACACCCGAGAGGATGGCGCATCCCTGGACCCACCCTGGAGATGCCGGCTGAGAACCAGCAGAGAGCAGAGGCGGCAGCGGGAACACACCGCTCCCTAACACATTCGCCTTAGGCAGTCCATGCTGTTCTTTCCAACTGTCTCCTTCCTTCCTCCTCAAAACAACCTTATTAGGCAGGTACTACAAATTCTCCCATTTTACAGATCAGTAGCCCAAGACACAGTGGCAATTCAGGAAGCTGCTGACGGACATCCTGCTGGGAGAAGATTCAGCCAGGCAGGTTGACTTCAAACCCTGAGGCACCTCCAACAGTTAGGGTTAGGTCCGGGACATTAGAAAGTATCATGGTAGAAGTGAACCTTTCTCCTGTGTCTGAAGAAACCACAACCCAAACAAATGCAGTCTTCTATCCAAGACAAAACACTTCACCACACTTCCAGAAAGAAATCAACTACTAAACGGCACCAGCTGTTCTTAAATATTGAATATTTTTCTGTACGTTCCTCCAGGGAAGAAAAGGAGAAACTGCACTGTTAAAAGCCTTCTCCTCAGTTCACACCATGCTTCTCTGACCAACGTGTTGCTCTCAGTTAGAGACTGTACCTTTCTCTTTCCCACTAGCCATGCACTCACCGAATCTGAGCCTCCCAGTCAGCATGAGGGATTCCCAGGCATAGTAATTTTCACAGGAAAGAAGGGGAGAGATGCCACCCCCCAAAAAGAAAAAACAGGTAGTGGCTGGAGTAAAGGAAATGAGGTTTTTGTTCTGTTTTAATCTTTTTTTGTTTTGTTTTTAATTTGGTACAGGGTCTTACTGTATAGCTCAGCTTCCCCAGTGCTACGATTATAGGCACACACCACCATGCTGTGATTAGTTCATCACTCGGTACTAGGGATTGAACCCGGGTCTTTGTACTTGCTAGGCAGGCACTTAAACCATTGATCTATCTCCCCAGCCCAAGGTTTTTATCACTGGAGAAAGATATGATTCTGATATCCCTTTGCAGGATATCCCTCCCCTAAACTCACTGTGCTAAAATTGCAGTATATACCCAAACATGACTACCTCTTTGCTTCAGAGCTACCTAAGCAGGCAGGCAGAGCACCCAGAAAGATCAGATTTACCTTTGAGCTGGAACTAATCCTGTATGTTCTCTTAAAAGGTGCTAAGTGTGCTTTCTAATTACATCGCACACACAGGATCAGGCCAATTACGTTAGAGATTTATTGAAAATTTACCTTTTTGCTGCTAAACTGTCACAGTCATTTTAGAGGACCACAAGCAAGGACAATAACCATGTGTTCCCAGTAACAGATGAGCACAGCGCAGGGACAGTTCCAAGACAACCAGTGCTGGGGTCAGGTTGTCTTCCTGTCCCGATGACGTACCCTGGTGGCCACGTCAAACCAACCTTCATCACTTCCACCTGCAGGTCTTCATTGAGCGAAGGCGTCACTTTCACAGCATTCAGGATCTGATTGAGCAGTTGCTTCTCATCAGAGTCCGTTTCCATGGATACAAACCTCTCTTCCGAGAGCAGCTTCTGTGAAGAGGCACAAGGCAGTGATCCCAACAGGCTCTCCCCTACCGCCACATGCTGTTCTGATTTATTATGTATTGATGGCCACCTTTCTCACTTGGGACACATGTGGCTGGAAGCCATTAGGAAAGAGCTCGTGCTACATGCCATTAAAAACAAAAATACACCCAATCTGAGACAAATGATTTTTTGGCAGAGACTTTTTGTGACAGCAGATAATGCATTCTGAATTTCAGCAAGTGAAATTCTGGCCCACTTGGTGATTTGGATGTGGGGATGGACTACGGACACACTGAAAATACCACACAGGGATCATCAACACGCATTTGAGGATTCCTACACATCCCCCTCATTGGACAGCCCTCTGCTATTTCAGGGCAATTCTTATTTTTCATAGTTTCCCCCCAGGGTCCACCAAGGCCACTGTTGCACAACTCTGCTCCCTCATTTTTCCCTAGAACCACAGGGATAAAGCATGCAGAAAATGTGATGCCATCCATCATGTTCTCCTAAGTCTCGCTGCCCAGGCTGACTTCACAAAGGTTACCATTGGCTCTCCCACTCAGCAGAAAGCCACCAAGTGGACGAGGCACTTGAGGGTGGCCTGATTTTAAGAAATGATGCATAACTTGAATCACCGTCTCAGGCCACTGTACATCCTATGCCTGCTCACCCTGGAGCCCCAAATCCTCATTCACAAGGTTGCAGTTAAGTTGTTCTCCCTCTCTCAGGTTTTTTGAGAATCCCGTTTAGGGCTTTGCAGGTACCCCTGCCTAGCTTGTTCTTTTATGGCATAGCTTAGAGCTACAACCTGGGAGGAGATTCTGGCATTGCTTCCTCAGGCATCATGAGTGCCTTTTCACCCTCACACCTCTGTGGAGCTGGCCTCAGGGACTTCTGACCTTCGTAAGTACATCTCCATGACACAGCCTAAGCCTTCCAGAAGGGATTTGTCTTGAAGAATCAAGCAGTATACCCAGGATGGCCAACAGTTAAAGTTTATTACAAAGCTGTTTTCCTTCAAATGATAAAGAATGGGAAGCCCTAAAAATGTGCTAAAGTTAGACAACAGATGGAAGGAGCTAGGTGGTAAAGAAAGACTCAAAACCCACCACGTCACTGAAGTTCACTTATGTAGGCCCTGAAAACATGATAGAAAAAGGGGTGGGGGACAAAATATGAAACTATACAAAAGCATTCATTTTATTTTATTTGTTTTTGTATTTTAGGGAAGGATCTATAGGGTGTTCAGAGTCTCACTACTAAATCGGACTCATAGTGATCCACCTGTTTACAGCCTCCCAAGAGCTGGGATTATAGGTATGTGTCACCATGCCTAGTGTCAATGGCTGGCCATGTCAGTGTGCTCCAGGGACAGGGCTGGTAAGGCAGACTCAGGGATCGAACCCCTGGCCCCTGAGCCTGCTTGCAGGTACTTTAATACCCTGAGCTATTTCTTGGGATCCGTCATTCTCCTAAAAAGTAGACTCCACAAAACATTTCCTGTCTTTGTAAGCTTAGCCGGCTCTCCATGAATCAGTGTTCCACTATAAAACTTAACCAAATAATACTGCACACAGAGAAATTCGAGTGCATGAAAGACAATCCTATGACCTGTGGGGTTGTTTCCCAGGTCCATCACAGCTTCGCACCGATTTTTATATAGCCAGTATGTAAAATGTTAACAACCTGCCCTTTCAGCACCCAAGTGGCCTGTCAATTTCTGTTACCCCCGTACATTCAGCTGAAGCTATACCTGCATCCCTGCCAAGGCGTGTTGAGCCAGCTTCACATTCTTGGATTCCAAAGCCAACTGGAGAGGCAGCAGGCATTTCTCTCTGGAAAACACAGAAACAGGGACAACATTTGAGCTCGGTAAAGCTGGCAGTGAAGTGATACCAGCCTTATGTGTACCCACCTCAAACACTGCCACTCCTCTACACCAAAACTATAAACAATAATGGAAGTCCACATGGGCTTAAAAATACAGGGGCAAGAAAGCTGTGCACAAATGATAGCATATTTGAGCTCGCCTTCATGTGTGGTTACACGAAGAGCAAATCCAGTTACTGCCACTGAACAGTATACCGATTAATACACAGATGCACCTGGTACTCTTCTCTTTCCTAGGTTAATGCCCTGCTTGCACCCAGGACAGCTGGGGTGAGTCTCTCAGTTACTTTTCTCTCATTGCTGGGAAAAAAAAATACCTGATGCATGCCCAAAATTAAGGAAGGAAAGGTCTATTTAGCTCACAGTTAGTGGACATTTCAGTCCACTTGGTTGGCTCCAAGGCTGAGTGGCACTTGGCAGAGGACAGCAGTTCATGGCAGTAGAAAAACAGTGAAAGCAACAAGAGCAAAGGGGGGCGGCACCAGAGAGCCTCCCTCCTTCACGCTGTGTGCAGGCTGATGCCCCGCACGGGCGCAGCACTCACACCCCTAAGCCCAACACCGGGCCACGGATCAATCAAAAACTCTAGAAGCCCACCCCACGACTGCATGAGCCCTTGGAGGAACATCGGGACAGAAACCACACAACGAGCAACTCCAGGGAGGCCACTTCTGCAGAGTTCTATTCCTTGTTCAGAGCCCTTTCCTTGCCTGGGCAGTAAGTAACCACATCAGCACTAGTGCCAGGCCTCATGGGCACAAAGCAAAGTTCTACTACTTTGGCGATCCCCCCCCAACTCAAAGTACTCAACGTTTAGAATTTTTCAAGTTCCTTTATGGTCTCTATCAAGAAGTAGACCCGAATTTTGTATCCGGTTCATAATAAATACACTGCCATAACAGAAATACAGTGAATGACTAGTACACTCAGCCAAGCAGAAAGGAACACAAAACCTCATGAAACATGGAAAGCTAATTAGATAATTTAAAGCTAAAAACAAAAGGCATTAAAATATGTTAGGAGCAAACCAAAAGACCTACAAGGGCAAAAAAAAAAAAAAGAATATATATATATATATATATATATATATATATATATATTGCTGTTAGAAGTGTTCTTGCTAAATAAACAATAAAATTTTATCAATTCTGGATATTTTTCCAGAAGAATTGAAAACATCAAACCATAACAATATACATACACCCATGTTTACAGTAGTACAATTCATAATTGCTAAATCTTGGAAACAACCCTAATGCCCATCAACTAAGAAAGGGATAAAAAGGCTGTGGTATTTTTATACCATGGAGTACTGCTCAGTACTATAAAGAAAGACAAACTTGAGGCTTTTACAGGTTATAGATGCAACTAGAGACCATACTCACAAGTGGAACAAATCAGACTTGCCTGTATAAACATTGCATTGTGTCTCTGGTATAAGAAACTGTAAGAGCAAATAAGACTCAAGATACTGTGAAAGGGAAAGAAACCCCTCAAGAGAAAAGAACAATTGGGATGGAGGACAGGAGAAAAGAAAGAAGAGGGAAACACTTATACACAAGATAGCTAAGATAATTGTGCTACTAATTTCTATTCACTGAAACCAACAGTGCTTATATTGTTTGACCAGTCTTACATGCCTGTACTTTGAAGATAACAATATGCAATATAATAACCATTGTTAATTTCCTTTCATCTTGTTTTGAAATTTTGTGTCATTTTTATTCATCTTTAAAATAGCAAGAAAAATTTAATCAACCCATCATTTCTCCAAGGAGTTACATTGGCACAACAAATGAAATTTTATTTCATTTTACCAGTCCAAATAAACCAGGGCAGCCCCATTTTTAATCTGTGTACACCAGACTGAAAGAGGCACTGGCTTTGGAGAATGTAAAGCTTCAAGATTAGAGGCTAATTTTGCCTTTGTAGAAATGAGGGTCACTGTTGAAGAACACAATGAAACAGAAAGTTAATTATAGCTCTCACACTCCCGCCTCCCCCCCCCCCCCCCCCCAGCTCTGCCCTGCATCTCTGCCCCTGGCTAATCTGTGGAATCTTCCATAAACAGAGCCCTGAGCGTGATTGTGGGGGAGACAGCCGAAGACCGTCAGGAGGAATTCTCCCTTCCTAATCCTTCTTGCCTTTCCCTTCCCTAGCCTGAAGTTAAGGTTTCTATTTTTATATGGTAACTGATTAACACCCCAGCCATTTCTCATGTGATCTGACAGACAAATGACCCAACGGTGCTAGTTCCAGTTGAGGAACTGTCACTGTCATCATTATCGTTAGCTTATCATATTTACAAGGCAAATACTGCACCGTCAGAACAGGAAAAGCTAGTTTTTCCAACTTTGTGTCTTTTGTTCCATTCCTGACTGGATTAGAATCTTGTAAGAATTAATTAGAAAGGAGAAAGGAGAACGAAAAGCAGGAATAAGGACTGGCCCAGAACTTCATCTATAAACCTGTGAAACAGGTATCCATCAAAGCAAATTCACTGCAAAAGAACATTCGCCTTCAACCTGGGGTCAGATTCACCAGTGAGGCCCCGAACCAGGGAGCCAGCCCAGAAGTGCCTGATTCTCAGACACTCTCAAGAGAAATCCATCAGTTAGCTCGGAGCTGGAAATGCAAAAGTGTTACGTTTCTCACCAAGAGAGCGGCAAGAACAGATGCAACATTTGTGATCAATAAGGATCTCTGGGGCAATGTTCCACCTGCTACCCTTGGGAAGCTGCACCATGTCTGCATGTAAACCGCTGCATATCTGTGCATCCCTGCCAGTGAGTAGCATCCCTTGAAGTCCCACCGTATCAGGTGACTTACACTGCTGGTCTGGGCCAGGCAGGCTACACCATGTCTCCCTCCAGGGGCTTCACTGGGATGTTCCCCACTCTGAGCACAGCCACCCAGTGGACACAGCTGGTTCAGCTAGGTTTGGGCTGTGTTGAAACGTAGCAGTGTTTAGTGGAAAGACCATGGACATGGAGTCATGCAGGCCTAGAATTAAACCTGAACCATCCCCAAGCTGTGAGAGCCCAAGCAAGGTACTTCACTCTGAAAGTCTTAGGCCCCCATCTATAAAAAAGGCTGACTCGAGACCAACCCTGAAGGCCTGTAGTAAGGAGTGCATAGAATCTAGGAGGGGTTTGCAATCCTTTTGTGTAAAAAGCTCGGTAGTCAATACATTGGGCTATACAGTTCTTATGATCTCTGTCCTTACTCAACTCTCCTGAGACATAAAATAGCCAAGTCAATCAATAGGCACAGCTATGTTCCAATCCAGCTTTATTTACCAAACAGACAAAAGGCCAAATTTGACCTAAAGGCTGTAGTTTTCTCAGTCCCGGTACAGGTACAATGCCAACACACCGCAACTGCTCAGCCTGGAATAAGTAGGTCTAGTCCTCCCATGTGTTCAGAAAGATTTTGCATAGGACAGGGGGCTGCCTTAGCAAAGCCAACCCTAACCCCAAGATCTCTCTTTAAAACAGTAAATGCTATAAGGACACAATGGTGACAGACGGATTCCACCTGGTCCTTGACCCAGGGTTCTCCACCCACCCACTCATTCAGGCAGTGCCTAAGAGTCCCCTGGGTGCCGGCCATGGTGCTGGTGCTGGGAAAGATCCACCAAGGACTACAGAACAGGCAGAGGCTTCTCTTGGTATTCATGAGATAAAACAGAGAAAAGTTAGTGTGTATGGCTTCCATCTAGTCTCACCTACAGCAGTAACCCTAAAACACGCATTCCTATCCTTGCCTCACATTTGGGAAAGTAGGGGTTCAGCACAGTTCTCTAGCCTGCCCAAGACCACAGAGCTAAAATGGACTGGAGACAAAATTAAAATTTAAATTCCTCCAACACCACAAACCATGTTCCTCCCAATCTCTGGTTTCAAAAGTTCAGAGCAAAGCTAGAATAGATAGACATGATTCTTAGCCTTTTTAAACACAAAAATCTGGAAAAAAAGAATAAAACAAATATGGCTGGAGGAAAGAATACAGAATTTTCAGGGGACTGCTAGCCCTTTAAACACTAATTCCACATGAAACCCAAACTGAGAGCCCTTTCCTGGAGGACGAGGAACCTATTCAAAACGGCAGAAACTTCAGTGTATATATTGAAAAGAGAGGGCTGTGTTCTCTGGCTTGGCTGGGCTGTTTTGCTGAGGGGGAATTAAAATGATGCTACACTACACTGTGTTTGTGTGTGTACACGTATTGTGCACCCGCCCAAGTGTGCACACAGGGGCCAGGGACAGCCAACTCTCCTCAGTGTCTCTCATCCCCGCCCTCCCCGCAAGTCCTCCAGCCACATCAACAGCCTCAGATGCTAGGCTGGGCTGAAAGGAACACATGGAGAAATCAATGCAACTCGGGGAGAAGAACTGATATCCTAGTTTGCCTTCTGATGTCATAAAAACCCTTCTGCCTTCATTTTTTTTTAAAGTTGATTTGCATGAAAGAACAACAGGCCTGTTAACTGAGTCCCAGGGTGGCATTTTTAACGACAATGCAAATCCCCTACACACACACAGCATATAAGAATAAATCATCCTGAGATCTTTCTAGATGCTGCCTCATTGGGAAAAGGGCACAGGAAAAAAGCAACACTCAATTATGTCTGGTGATTGTTTTTTATGCATAAGCACATGCACATCCATTCCTGCCTAATTAAATAAGGACACTGGCCCCAGCCTTCTTGTACTGACGTGTCATGATTTCTTAAAGGAGAATAATTAGCAGAGCTGCATAATCATGAGGAGGACATTATCCTGGGACATGGGGTCTGGTCGTGTCACAGAGCCATGTCCTTTACTATATCATTGCAGCTCTCAGGTCAGCCTCATTAGGCCGGAAGATAATGGACAACAAAGGTAAATCAAAATTGGTGAATACAGGTAGAGTTAAGATTTACCGATAGTTACCTTACTAACATGAGCAGCAATACCAACCTCTGGTAAAATCAAAGACATTTCTGAATACGAGGCTGGTTCTTTCTTGAGGCATTAGACAGGAAGGAGCAGAAAGGTATCATGTATTTGTTAAGGTCTGCTTACACTTACAATTCGAGGACTGTAGGATTAAATCACTGCCAGCCACATAAACCCATGACTAGCTGAAATTGGTGGCTTGTATATGCGATGTGCCATGTTGCTCCCATTTGTAATTCCTACTTAGCACTCTTGAGAGGGAGACTCACTGTGGTTTCTACGGCATTTGCCCTCGCCAAAGCACATGTGGAAGTTTGGTCCCAGGTCTACTTGGAAGTACCTGGGTCCAACAAATACTGGCATCTCTGAGGAGTGAGTTTGTGCTCTCTTGGGGCTGGGCTGGCTACTGTAAGAGAGTGGTTTGAGAAAGGCAGTCCCACAGCCTGCTCTCCGTGCTGTCATTGCCCCCTTCCTGCCCTCCCCAGAAGTCAGTAAGACTGGACTGGCCTCCAGAGTCATAAACGTCTTTCCTTATCAAGTACCCACTCTCAGGTTATTTATGTATATACCAATAGAAAACAGACTACAACACTACAACAAGATTTATTTGTCAACAAAACTGAAACTAAGAGAAATTACCTTGTTTGTGATTATAGGCATAATGGCTCAACACATTTCTAAGTGAGAGAGCCATGATTTGGATAGAGACTACCTTGTTTTGTAAACACAGGTCCTCAAGCCTACACTGCCATCACCCATGATGGACAGAAGGCCACTCAACCCCAGGTGAGAAGCAGGGACAGGAGGCATAACACAGATAGGACATGTTCTTACTGTGAGCAGTCAGTCACGAGCCACCGAGTTATATCACCAGAAGGTGTAGGCAATTTGGATGACGGGAAGATATTTGGCTTTGGAACCAGATGCTGGGTTCAGGGCTCGACTTCTGTCAGGATCTCGACTTATTCCCCCATGGTCCTGACCTTTCCTAATTCAAGGAAAGGGTTTTCATCCCTCAAGGTTATCATTTGTGTTTATAAATACGAATGGCCCAACACCTTATACCAACACTGATGGAATTTCATGAAGCTTTTGCTGAGGTCAATTCCGCTGAGCCAACTAGAACTAAATTGGTTCCTTGATTTATTTTCTCCAGAGTGCAATTAAAATATTTCCATGTTGTTTCTATTTTAAGGAAATTAGTTTTACCAGCATCAATCTTTTTCTTCTAGATTTCAAAACAAAGATTAGATTTACCTGTCAGGAACTATTGCAAACTTCTGTTTTTCTCCTGTAAGTTTTCAATATTTCTTAGGAAGCCTACTGCAATTATTACATTGAATATATAAAATTATCATTTTTGTAAGTCAGAACTGGCCGAATACCAGCAATTTTATATGATTCAATGCAATAAAGAGAATCCTAAACAATATAATATGGTTATGCTCATTTATTACCTCAGGATATAAACTTTATTATCTATTATTTTTCTATAAAAGCATTACCTGAGCCGGGCATGGTGGCACACGCCTGTAATCCCAGCACTCGGGAGGCTGAGGCAGGAGGATTGTTGTGAGTTCGAGATCAGCCTGAGCTACAAAATGAGCTTAAGGCCAGCCTGAACTGCATAGTGAGACCCTGTCTCAAAAAGACAAAAAAAATTTAAAAAAATATAAATAAAAATAAAATAAAAGCATTACCTGTATAGTAAAACCTCCTAAAAGTATAATAGGATATGTACAATGGAAATCAATTATAGTGCTACCTAAGAAAGAGTTTAGCTGAATATTGACAATGGGTATTTCTAGATAATAGCATGGAGAATTCTTTATTTTAAAAATATACTTCTATTTGTATCAATTTTGTACTAATTCTAGAATACACTTGCATAACCTGAAGAAAATTTTTATTTAACAATTTCAATAAGTCTTGTTGCCATGGGGGCCTGGGGAGATAGCTTAGTAGAATAAGCACTTGCCCGGCAAGCACAAGGGCCTGAGTTCAATCCCCAGTTCTGCAAAAAAAAAAAGTCTTGGTTCCTTATAAAATAATCACTACAATATTTCCTTTTCCTGTTAGTTCAAAGTGGCAAGTGACTCTACCTATCTGGACACAAAGCAGAGAGGATTAACTAAGTTTTTAATATTTCTTACTGAAATTTACATAATAGCTCAAGTATATCTACCAGAAGTGATTCTATGCTTTTGTACTTAAAGAAAAACAACCTCCATTCACATTATGCTAAGAGTTTTGTCTTACAATAAAAGAACACCTGTAAGCTTGTCAATCTCTGAAAAACGTCCAATACTGGATATTTATCTTTTCTATTTGATATGAAAACTAACTTTAAAAAAAAAGCACTTTTGTTACTTTATTGTGAAAGCATGTGGACTTACCTTTTCTATTTAAAGATTTTATCCAACATTCTTACAATATTTTAAAAATATGAAACTCTGTAGGTCAAAAGATAATTTATAAAAGAGAGTAAGTTTTCAATTTATTTTGGAAAAGACTAACAATAGACCATCACTTGGTATTTATTTTCTTTTGAAAAAAATTTTTAACCCTTTATTTATTTGGTACAAGGTCTTTATATGCAGCTCAGACTCGGGGTGATCCTCCTGCCTCTGTCTCCCCAGTGCTGGGATTATAGGCATGCACCACCACGACCAGTTTCAGCGGCCGGCTGAGCATGACATGTGATACCAGCGACCACTCCCAGATCCTTGCGCCTGCGTGGTGCAAGGACTGAGCTACCGCCCAAGCCTATGACTTGGTATTTTCATATGTAATTTAGGATAATCAATATCAATATTTCCATCATACAATAAAATTTCTAAATAATCAAGAAGAAAAAAAAAGCTTTTTTTTTTTTTTATTTCTAAAAGGAAAGGCAATCTGAAGTTGGTATTAACCACAGAGGTAAAACACACTCACTTAAAGGTTGGCCAAGTCTGTAAAGATGAGGAAAAGCACTAAGGTCAGAGTAAGCACCCCGCAGCCAACAATGTGCCGCACACCAGCCTTTCGCTCTGGATCCAGCATTCCCTCACCTGACACCAAAGGACTCCTGGAAGGGGGTGTGGCCACTTTTTAAGGC
>PVKA01023639.1:0-35355 GCA_004027165.1 Ctenomys sociabilis | reverse complement strand
GACTCGCATCCTGAGTTACCTCCTGGTTCTTTTTTTTTTTTCTTCAGAAACGGGGACTGAACTCAGGCCCTTGCACTTGCCACATATTCTCCCCAAGCCATCTCCCTGGCCCCTGTCACCTTCTGGTTCTTCAGCTGCACAGGGTCTAGGGCCAAAGCCAGGAAGGAAAAGCAACCCTTCGGGTGCTGATGTATGGGGAATGGACTCCGACACAGCTTCCCAGGGAGAAGTGAGGCATAGAACCTGCATTTTCAACAGCATGAGCTATTCTGGGAGGATTCACACAGCAGACTCTCTAGCTTCAGAGCCCACTCCAGAACAACAGGTGCTGCAGTAGGGACAAGCTATGGGGCTGCACTCCTGCACACTTGCTATGAGGCATATTTCCCATGGGTTCATACAAAGCTTAACAGCAGGGCAGGGGGGTGGAGCCTGCTTGTGCCCAAACACCCCAGGACCTCTGGAAACACTCATAGAAAACCATTCCTTTCCTTTTTGGTGGCATCCAGACAGTGACACAGACCACGGCATCTGCAGTCAAATGTCCCTCCCACCTGGCCTGCTCTGGGTCTTGGCTCCCTGTCCTCAGAGCACAGGAGGGCACAGGGCCCTGGGAGGTAGCTCAGCCCTGGAACATGATGTAGCTGCACAAACCATTGAGCCAGCAATGCCAAAGGAGATGTCCTCAACCCTGGGAAGTTCAGTATTCTAGTAAGCCACATCACTGCCACAAAGACAAAGTCACATGGACCTTTGACGGCCATCGCAGTGCATTCAGGAGAGTCTTAACAATCCTGTTGCAGCTCCTCCCTCCCAGGAAAGCCCTCTGCAGCCTTCTGCAGCCTGTGCATGTGGTGTTTAGGGTCTGTGTGAATCTCAGACAGGGCAAGTGCATTGGACAGTCCTCCCTGCCCTCCATCTGATGAGAGCACAGAAACCAGCGAGCCAGCCCCCTGCTCTCACACATCCAGCCTGCTGGGTGTGGGCCCACTGCCCTGCGGCCCTCTGCAGGGCACAGCACAGGGCAGCAGTGGGAGCCCCACGGCGGGCTTGCTCCAGATCTGGGCCTCTTCAGGGAGACACAAGTGTTATTGCCCTCAAGCTAACAGCTTTGCTGTTCCCCATGAGGAGCAGAAGCAAACCCAAGTGCTGCCTCAGCCCAGTTCTTGGGGCAAAGCCTTGCCTGGCTCAGGACAAGCCACTGCACCTCATGCCACAGCTGCAGATGTGTGGGTCACACAGTTCCTCAGTGACAAGCCAGGACCCACATTCTAACAATGCCAAGCTTGTGGCCTGGACGCCATCTGTGTGTCCCTCTTCCACCTAACGTGGTAGAGGCCACTCTTCCAGGTGATGGGCTTCTGTGCTCTCTCCTGACCGTGCAGGCTGTCCCCACCATCTCTGCCTTCCCTTGGCCCCTTTTCTGCCCATACAGGGCACTGCCACCAGATCCAGCCACTCCCCACTGGGAAGGCTGGCAGGGTGCCTGGCACCTCCTCTGTGTCCCCTGGGCTGTCACACTTCTCAGTCCCCTGTGGAAGGGAGCACTGCACAAGGCAGAACATCCCAGGGATGGAAGCTGCTGCTGGCCAGTGGAGAGCGCCACCTCTTCTTGCTGCCAGACAAGCTCAGAAAGTGCCTCCTCCCGGGCATCTGAGGCTAATAGGGTCTCTGTTTAGAACAGAGCTAAAAGGAGAGCAGAGGCAGCCCTGGGGGTGGAGAGAGCACCATGCACTGGAGCTAACGACACTGCGTTTGCCCTGGCATCAGCAACTGCTCCAAAAGGAGTGAGCCCAGATGGTGTGGGGCGCCCAAAGGGGCAGCACTGTGACCACAGAGGACAGACTGAGGAATGTAGCTGCCCGCATGGCCTGCCCAGAAAGCTGGCCTAGCCAGATGCAGACAGTGGTGCCAAGACAACTGCAGCTGGAGCCTGTACAGGGTGTGACCCAGCTCACACCCTTCCCTTAGGGTTCTGGCCCCAGATCTAGGAAAGACACTTCTGTTTATGAAGCCAGTCTATGACCTGCTACCATGGCAGAAAAGCCAGACCGAGCCAGTACCCACGTCACCCAGTGGGGCCCGAACACAGGAGGGTGAAGTGTCAGCGGCCCCAGAGGACTGGCCTAACTGGCCATTCGTGGTCTAGGCCATGGTACCCTGTGTGACTGAGCTGCAAAGCAGAAAAAAATGAACAGCAACTCACAGGCTGGGTGTCACACGGAGCTTCCTGGAGCACAGGACACAGCTTAGGGTGACCAGCCTGTGTTCCCTGCAGAGGTTTCGAGTAGACACCTACTCTAATGAACAGTACAGTGGAGACACTCAGGGCAGCCCTGGCCCTTGCAGAAAGAGGAAGGAGCATGCCTGTGAGGTGGGCACCCTGTCTATATGGGGGCAGCACCTGCACTCACCACTCTCACTACACCATGTTCTAAATGGGCCAGGGGCCCAGCGGGTACACGAGACGCTCAAAAACCATCCAAATTTGTTAAGGGAAAAAAAGATAAAGATAGAAGAAAAAAGATGAATAAGAAAGGTGATGAGAAGACAAAACGCCAAGGGTGCCAGGCAGTGGCAGGAGAAGGGCAAGGGTGGGACCCAGGTGGGGTTTCTCCTCCTCGTGCTTCCACATCAATCCCAGGGCATCAAGCTGAGAATGACAGTGCAGACCTCCTTGGCAAGGGTGGAAACACCCAGTGTTCTCAGAGAAGGGAAGCAGGGGCTCTGCCAGTTGGAGAAGTCTGAAAACACCCACAACACCCAAAGCCTCTTTATGAAAGGTGCTTTTCTGCAGAATGCATTATTATGTCACAGAAGGGAATGTAACCTGGCCGTAAGGTAGGAGGAAGGGTGGAGGAGTCCTAGACAAAGAGGCAGGGACACAGCTGACGACAGGAGCCCAGCCAGCAGCCTGCGCCAAGCGGCATGACAGCTGGCCACTCTGGGTGGGACTCAGCTGACAAGTCACTTCCCAGCCTGGAGACCAAGCCACTAGGCTCTGTCTCCCTTGCTCTGAAGGAGGACTATAAAAATTCTTGCTGCCATGTAGACTACACACAGACCAGGAGCAAAGACCCACAGCAGTGCAGAGCACATACTCTGCTCTGGGCCTCAGTTTCCCAGCTCTGTCTGCATAGGGACACACAGCCCTCACTCAGATGTTTCCCCTCTGAGGTAACTCATCGCCCCCAAGGGTTTGAACTCAGTAAGACAACACGGTTTCACTTGTACTAAGTAAAAAACCAGTGCTAACCACTCCTATTGCTAAGTCAGAGCGGGAGCTGCAGGGAGGCCAGGGAGGGACCCGTCATGCATGCTGACGTCTTCTCAGCATCCCCCCTTCCCTGCAAAACTAATGGGAAATTGTACGAAGCATGGGTGGGCTTCCTTGTTACTGGCACAGGCTCCACACATCTGGCCTGAAAATTAAGAATCAAAGATACTGAAGTTCCCATGCTACTAAGGTATCTGATGTGTGCTTTTAGGTAGCCAAGATACAGGGAGGCGGGAGGGAAGGGAAACAGGGGATGGGACCAGAGTGTAACTGCCCTTCCGTGCGCTCTTCCTGTGAGTAGTATTTCTCTGAACACAGCTAAGAAAAGCCTGAAACCCGGTGTCCCCTGCCCACACCCTTGCCACACAGGAGGAGCTGGTGCTGCTCGGAAAGGGTTTCTACCCTCAGGGAGGACCAGGCTCGGTTCAGGCGCAGAGGGGTCCTGCCACCCCCCTAGGGCTCCCAGACAGCAAGGCAGGCCCATCAGGTCATGAGAGCAGATCCCAAAGACCCTGACCACTGACTCTCCAGTGTCCTGGGACCTGGCCCACGTTGGGAGAACACAGCCCTGGCTCCCAGCTGCTGTGTGCCAGCAGGCCTCCAAAGCCATTTAACTCTCCATTAACTTGATTTGATGAGCTCTTGGACGGACACCAAGCGCCCTGAGAGATGCGCTGCTGAGCATCGTAATTCCCACGTGTCCATCGGCTGGCAGGCTGGCCAGTGCTGCCTGCACAAGGCCCCGTCTCACTGCCCCTCCCCCTGCTGCCGCCCCCCACTGTGTGCCCTGGGAGTGCTCCCTGTGGTCTCTGGGGCTGCCCTTCCCTTCCTCTTCCTGGCCCATTTCTTTGGCTTAGACACAGTGTGGTCTGCTCTTGTCATCCATGTAATTTCTGTCACGAACAGTAGCCAGTTCCTTCTATTAATGAATCCTAGTGAACCCAGCCTTTAAACATTCTGCATGGTAACAATGGGACAAGAGGTACTTGCTATTCCGGGCCACTTATGTGCAGTTAGGAACGGAGAAGCCAAAACAAAGAACACTGACGAATGAGTGAAACAAGAGCAGAGTCCTCATTAATTCACAGGGCAGGCAGGGAAGGGGACAGCAAGACACAGGCACTGCTGCGACCCTGCTCTTTCTCCTGCCAACCCAGCTCTAGCTCTGCACACAGCTGTGGGGTCAGGTCTCCCCATCCTTCACTCTGGCACCGTCTTTGGTGTAGGAGTTTTAAGGCTGCGTGAGGGAATTAGTATCAAGTCCGTGAAGAGACCTAAGAGGCCAGAGACCTGGCTTGGAGGTCACTTGAATTCAAAAGTGGAAAAGCAGCTCCTAGGGTGACAGGGGTAGAACAATGCAGACCCCACAGTCCCTGCCTGGCGAAGACTCCTTCCAGCGGCTGTACCACTTCCTAAACTAATTATCTAGGATTAAGTTCCATAATCTCCCCAGGCCTCAGGGTATCTGACCGTCAGGGCGATAAAATAATCGATCAGCTTGTCTTACAGGGCCATTAAGTGCAAACAAAACCGCTGCTTGGCCATTATCTTGTTGCTTCAGGATTTCTTCTGGTGAAGTGGAGTCTTGCTTCCCTAACCACAGGAGAAGAAGGGCTGGAAATGAACGCTCTGGCACCGGAGCACATTCTATAAGATGAAGGAGGTGCTCAGGCCATACTCAGGGCTGTCCTGAATGACACGCGCATAAATGTGTGCAAACATCACAGGTCAGGTGGAAAGGGAACAGAGGACAAGGAGCACAGCAGGGCTTCAAAGTTTTAAAAAAACATAAGTAAAAACCGGTCAAAAAGAAAAGTGCAGGGTTTGAGTTCATGGATAAACAAATGAGAGGCTGTGCAAGGTGGCGCAGGTGCATGATTATAATCGCAGCAGTGGGCGGGGCACTGAGGCGGATCATTATCAGTTCAAGATCAACCTGGGCTACAAAGTGAGCTCAAGGCCAACCTGAACTGTATAGTGAGAACCTGTCTCAAAAAGACAAGAACCAACAAACAACCATGAGGGCCAGAGATATTCTTCAGTGGCATAAGCACCTGCCTGGCAAGAACAAATTCCTGGGTTCAATCCCCAGTACAAAAGAAAAATGACTAAAAGAGCCAATTAGTTTTCTACTAATTGGTTACTAAGACATTTGTCTCCAAATTGGGCAGGATGGAAGGTGGAAACACTGCTGAGTTTACGCGGACAGCAGGGAAGTGGGCCTTCTCCCCAGCTCGTCACCTCAGGAACACATGTCCCCCATATAGACCGTGAAAGCTACATTAAACACAGGAATTATCCCTGCAGCTTTCATTTAATATTTGCAACCCACGCTGACTGCAGGTAACGGAAGCTGAACACAGTGGAAGCACAGGAGGGTCCTGAGGGGGCCTGAGTGCCCGGCGGATGGTGAGCACACGCACCCCGCTCGTGTGAATGGCACCTCAAGCGCTGTGTTAGATGAACGCGTGGTACGGCGGGGACACGCCAGCTGCAGACCCTGGCATGGTCTCCCAGGGCCACAGCAAGGCTCCCTCCCCACGGTATGTGCTGCGCTCCAGGCTTCGTCTCAGGCTTCTCTTCTCTGCTGAGCCTGGCTTGCAGAGGCCAGCAACGCCGCAGGGTGAGGTCAGTGCACAGGCTCCACGCTCTCAGCAGCACTGGGGCCTTGTAAATGTACCGGGGATGTCTTGATGGACTTTAAGGGACAGTGCTTGGGCTGGGGTGCAGCCCCGTGGACAGCATCGCCTGGCATGCGTGAGCCTGGATTCCATGCTGGAGAGGGAAGGGTTCTTGGGTAAAACTGGCAGGAGGGGCAGGGAACCCTAAAAGAAGTAGCTGTGTGGGTGCACGTCTGTAATCCCAGCACGTGGGAGGCCGAGGCAGGAGGGCCACCACAAGTGCAAGGCCAGCCTGAGCTATGTAGCAAGATCTTGCCTCAGAAATGAAGTAGGTCTCTTTCCATTCTACATGCACACAATTATATGAGGCCAACTAGCTCGACACATCTCCTCAAAGGCAGTTTTGACATCGTGTTTCTTGGCCAACATGTCAAAAGCCGAGCCATAAACCCAGGGATTCACAGGTAGGTTAAAAGCACTTATAAAAAATAATCTGGCCAGAGCAGATGAAAACGCTGTCTTAGTCATTATTTGAGTTTCCTGTTGTATGTAACATGGGAATAAAAATACATCTTTTAAGTACAAAAATTGCTGTTATACTGAGTTATTTCACAGGGACAGGGACACTGTGTTACAGGAAATGGCTCATGTACAAGATAGGAAAAAAGAAAAAAAAGCCTGCAGCAGTGAGCCCATAGCCTGGGAGGAAAGAAGGGTCCCCAGACTTGCAATGGGATGGCCCCACCCTGCTGCACAGTACCCAGAACAGGAAGGGCTTGCCAGCACGGAAGAGGCAGGACACATCTTCAGTGGGCAGGGAGAGGCTGCTGGCCACACAGTCACAGACTACAGTGCTGCTGCCAGAGCAGTACTGAAGGAGACGTGGTCAACAGCATATACCCTGGGGCCAGGGTATAGCTCAGCAGCATGGTGGCTGCCGGGCAAGAATGAGGTCCTGAGTTTGATTCTTAGTTCAAGTAAAAAAAAGTATACTCTCTGGTTTATTTACATTTTCGTGGCAGGAGGGACTGAATTTGTTTATGCTTTTAGAGCAGCTCCTGCCGTGAAGTTCACTACTCTACGGACCTGGCGGGGGTCTGTAGGTAAGCACACCCCCCCCACCCCCAGCATCAAAGAAAGGCCCCCTTGATGGCTGCCCAAGATCAAACTCACTTCTTCATGGTGCTGAAATAGCCCAAAAGGGCCACACCCACCCCTGCAGGCAGTGCTGGCTCTGTTCCCCCCCTCCCCGGGCGCTGAGACAGCAAAATAAAATATAAGAAAAGCACTTTGGGATGGCATACAGTATGAAGGTCCTGGGTTTAATTCTTCTATGAGAGACAGAGACAGAGACGAAGCAAGACAGAGATAAAGGGAGATAGACTGAGGCACAGACATAAAGAACACTAGCTCTGCCAGTCAGATGGGGCTGTGGGTCAGGCCCTGTGGCCTGGGCTTGCAGGCAGCTGTCTCCTGCCAATGGTGAGGGCACAATGCCCATCCAGTGTCCGGCAGCTGTGCAGGGTCCAGGCCTCCCCCACTCAGGTGACATACTACACTGCCGTCTGGTCTCTGGGTACCAGCAACACCACTGTCCCCCTAAGCTAGCACACGCCTGCTGCCTTCACTCTGCCACCTGCTTGGCATCACTGTGGTTTCTGCTCCTGTCACCTGCACCTCTCTTCTTTTGAAGCGAGCACACCTGTAACCCCAGCACTCAGGAGGCTGAGGCAGGAGGACTGCTGTGAGTTCAAGGCCAGCCTGGCCTACATAGTGAGCCCTAGATCATCCTAGACTACACAGCAAGATCCCGCCTCAAGACAGAGACAGAGAAGGGCAGCCCAGTTCCCAGAAGCTGATGGCCTCACTGAATAGCTGCCTCCCAAAGTCACAGGAATTATCTGGATGAATGACACCACCAGGCCTATGAAGAGAGCCTGAGATACACTCGTGCCAGGTTCACTTGTGAAGACACAGGTGAAGGTTCCTCTGAGGCCACCACAGACTCTGCAAGGGCTGGAAGGCTGCGTCCTCCAGGTCAGAAAAGGAGAAAGGGGCAGAGGAAAAGCCGACAGGGAGGGCAGCAGTAGGGCTGCTCCAATGAGCGGTGGGTGCCAAGGAGCCACCTTCCTGTGCATATGAGAATCTGGCCTCTGATTTGTTTCAGGAAACTGTAATTAATGGGCAGTTACTGTCCCTCAGAATGGGTATACTCAGACATGCAAGCTGGGCTGTACCACCCACTCACCCTCTGAACTAATTACACGTTGCAGCTGGGCTGCCGGAGCCTCTGCCATGTTGGGAAGGGTCATCTGTCCAAGCAGGAGGCTCCAAAGCCTTACCCTCACAAAACACCAGGATGAGAAATTCGTACTTTACCTTTCACAGGAAGAACAAACCCAGCAGCTCCTTAGGGGCAGGCATCAAATTCCCAAGGCAGCCCAGTGCCACCCCAAGGTGCCCAGGGCCCAGATGCCCCCATGCCACCCAGCGGTCCCAACATGCTGGCCTGGACATCAGTCTTTGGCTGCGTGGCCAGGGCTGAGGCAACGCTTATGCCCCTGCTCTGGCCTCAGGACCCCCCATAGGAAGGAGCTTGTCCAGGAGGAGTCCCAAAAGCGACAGCACAGTGCACGGCTCTCTGCCCTCCTGTGGGCAGGGCCCAACATGTGCATGACCATTTTAAAGATGTTTGAACGGAGACAAAGGCCAAGGCATGGGGCCAACCCTGACTCTCGCAGGCCAACACCACCAGAACACACACAATGGGAGGTGCCCTGGCCTCAGGGGCAGAGGGCTGAGTGTGAGGATCCAGGCAGGGCAGAGCAGAGCCCCAGGCTGCAGTCAGCTCACAGACATTTCTGCTGGGCACCACCACGAGAGCCTGTGTGGGTGTGACTGCTCCTCTCAGAGCCCTGGCAGCAGAGGAAAAGTCCTCAATGGGGGAGGTGACTGTGCCCCAGCCCTGCCCAAGGACACTCAGTAAGGTCTGGAGGCCTTTGTGATCTTACCATGGACACAGAGAGGGAGCCCCTGTAGCTGCTACTTCAACTTTCCACTGGGAGACCACCTAGTCACTGTCCAAGGCCCTCTGGCACTGACATATGCAGAGCCCATGTGTGGGTCCCCAGCACAGGGCTGCGGCTGCATCATCCTTAAGTGTTTATACTTCCTAGAGTTGAAGAAATGAATCCACAGAGGATTTCTTGGCAGTGATTTTGTTTCTCTTCTACAAGAAAAAAAATCACTATTGCTCTTATGAATAAATAGAGGGGCTGTTCCCAAATGGTCATCCCTCCCATGGAGCCCTGGCCCCCAAGTCCAGCGCAACAGGGAAACACACAGCAAAGATCCACCTCAAGGTCTGAAGCCAAGAACACACAGAACATGCATGAGGTACAAGTAGTTGCTCATAGCATCTGTGTTCTAGCACCCGCTGTCTGACAGCCAGCATGCGTCATGAGAAAGTACACCTGCATGGCCCATGTCTAATCCCCGTGCTCTGAGAGGCTGAGGCTAGAGGACTGCAAATTCAAGGTCAGCCTGAGCAACTCTGTCTCAAAATCTAAAATTTTTAAAAGGGAAGGACTGGGATAGCTCAGTGTGAAGGCCGCGGGCTCCTCTGCACCAAAAAACAAACCGCACATACCTGAGTATAAAGGTCCCAGGAGAGCTCAGAGCCTCTGCTTTCTCTGGGACTCATCCTCAGGACCACCAAGTGCTACCTGACTGACTGCTCAACGACAGCACATTCCACTAGGTTTCACGACTTCGTGACTTTCAGCGCTGAATTTACTTTTAAGTGGCCTGGGGAAAACACCAAGGAAACTGCTTCCCTTTGTTTCATAAGCACACTGCTCTGTGTCATGCTCACTGGAGCACAGGAAGACCCCGAAAGTGCTCTGGGGAGCACCTACCTCCACAGAATGTCCCCCAGGCGTCTACTTCTCTGACTAGATTCTGCCCTTGAGGGGTGTAAGTAACAGGATGGACAGCATAAATAGATCTCCAAGAAGGCAAAGAGAGCTACTTTCTATTAACTTGGTGCAGTTAACTCCCCCTTCCAGGGAAACAAAAATGGTTCAGAAACACCTGTGTTGTCTAAGTTTTCACTGTATTAAGAAAAACAACTTGAACACTGTCCATTTCACTAAAACTCACACATTTGCACTCACACCCAAGCATCGGTGGATCCCACGATCCCACGTTGTTGCATTATCTTCCCTAGCCACAGAGATGCTTAGCCGTGATAGCAGGCCAGGAGTAATCAATGCCTGGATCTCGGACCCGTCGGAAGTCTGCGCACGGCATTACCACTTCCGAGGGGCTGCCCCGCTGCAGGCCACCGGCCTCTGCCCCGAGGCTGCTGGGCAGGACACGCTCTGGGTGCGCAGCTGAAGGAAAGCACCTGAGAGGAGGCCTTGTGCTCCATGCTGTCAGGCATCTCACAGTCTGGGCATGAGCCTGCCTGGCTGTTCAGGAAACCGGAACAGAAGCCGCCCTGCTTATCACTAACCCAAACACAGATTTTGTGACTCACGGTCACTGTCAGAAAAGCTTGGAGTGGAAAGACGGGTTTGCAGAAACTGTCCCAGGGTGATCCTTTACAGAAGCAGAAATTCCTCACCAAGAGAATTTTAAATCACGTTATGGCCCTTTCTCACAGGAAAATAGAGATACATTATCTAGTGGCAGGGCTGTGTGGATACGTGCGTATTGCATGGAAAGATGTGGGCGGTTCAAGATGCCACTGAGCGACGAGGGAGACAGGTTGCTGGGTGCACAAGTGATGCACCCAGAAAGTCCCTGCAAGGTCACAGTGCAGCCAAGGGTCACAGCTGCACTGCCACAGAGGCTGGGCACAGCCAGCCAGAACAGGCCATGTAGGCGTGTTCGCGTTCTCCTGGTTCCGACAGACTGTACCCCATAGCCGCAGGCAAAGACCGAGCAAAAGCCTCCACCCAGGTTTCATACCTACTACAAAACATGAACTTGAAATAGATTGTGGCTCTCAGTATAAAATGTAAAACCATAAAACTTTTAGAAAAAAGTGAAACATAATTTTGGAGTGTATGGCTAGGCACAGAGCAACTGAGATCAACATTGTAACAGGAAATATTCACAAAGAGACTGCATCAAAACCCAGAACCCTGGCTCTCAGAAGACCCTGTGCTGGGAATGAAAAGACAAGCTGTGCACAGAGAGGCAGAGGACTGGCGAGCCAAAAGCTGACAAAGGACTAGTATGCAGAATACACGAAGAACTCTCACACTCAACAGTTAAAAAAAAAAGTAAAATAAACAAGTGATCCAGTTAGAAAACGGGTGGGACTGCAGGAGAAGGAGGCACAGCTGGCGAGAAGCACGAGCCCGGTCCTGCAGCTCAGCCCTGGAGAGGGCACACGCAGGCCTCGCCGAGATGCAGCACCACAGGCTGGGAGGAGGAGAACCGGGGACAGCGGCGGGAGGCAGCTCCGCCACCTGGCAGGCAGCTCAGCATTTCCTGTTAAAACTCAACCTGCAGGCCAAGAACAGTGTAATCCCAGCACTCTGGGAAGCTGAGGCAGGAGGATTACAAATTTGAGCCCTGCCTGGGCAGCTTAGACCTTGTATTAAAATTTTTTAAGGGCTAGGGATGTAGCTCAATACTAAGGCCCCCTGCTAGGTTGGATGTTGAACTATAAAAAACAAAACAAAATAAAACCAAATAATATGTACAACATATTACATGACAGGAACTTTGAAAGAAAACATCTTTTCCTTTGAAAATTTGCACATAAATGCCTGTGACAATAATATTGGCAACAGCCCGTGACACAGGAAAACAAGACAGAAAGAGCCTGCTTTCTTTTCCCCTGCTCACCACCAGCCAGAGCACACCCAGGACAGCTAGCTGTATGGGGACCTGCACCCAGGCTATGCCTGGTGCCGGGCCAGCTGGCCACTCCGGAAGTCTCCAGACTCGCCCAGGGCTCTATCCCCCATACCTCACAGAATTTGGACCCTCCTGCCAGAAGCCAACCACACAGGAGGCCTGAACAGGAGGCTGCTGGCCAGAGACGGCGGCATCCACCCCACCAGTGTGCACCTCCCGCCACTGGCGGTCTCAAACCTGTCCCTGTGGGTTTTAACAGGAGCAAGTACAAAGGCCTGGTAGACTGCATTTCGGACCGCAGAGGGCTCCTCAGGGTAGAGGCTTAGCTAAGGGTCCCCTTGGTCACACCCCTGGGGCCAGCAGGGTCTGTTTAGTGCCCACAGAGACACTTACCTCTCTGTAGAGATTTAGGGTTCAGAGGGACAAGCTGTGTGCATTTGGGGTCAACCTCAACAGCGTAACCACATGGATGACAGCAGTCCCAGGAGACCACACCACCCTCAGACAGCACAGCCACCTGATCAGTGGAAGGACCCCCGGGTCACATGCCTAGGACTCACGTCTCCAGTGCTCCTTCCTTGAGCACCCACAATAGGGTTTCACTTGGAAATCAGGCAATCCAAGGGGTTAACAGCAATCCTAACAAAGCAATGATAACTATGCACTGTAATGAAATTACTAAATGTCTTTGCATTGTTCTTTCCTGGAATGATGGAAGCCCTGAAGCAAGCCCCAGGTAAGGGGGCAGCTGCGCCTTCCCTGACTCTCGAGATTTCCACGCATTGAGTAGCCTTCCTGGGAGGTGTGTTCGCACTCTTCTTCCCCCACCATTTTATTATGAATCAAGAGGAAAAAGAAAATCTCACACGGCGGTAAATTGCATACCTCGCTCATCTTATTGCCCCACAGAACAATTCAGTTTTCAATTTATAAGAAAAATCAGATGGGGCTGGGGGCAGACCCAGTCATGACAATTGTCTCCCCACAGCTCCACCCTGGGAGCTTTCCAGGACAGCCCGCCACACTACCACAGTGTGTGCAAAATTCTCCACTCTGGGAACGCAGGCATCAAGAGGGAGATGGTGCTCCTGGGAAAATCTTACAGGACGGGCAGATGCAGGTGGTTAGGAAGAGTCTGGGAAGCTGGGGACAGAGGAGAGTAGGGGTGAGGAGAGTAAGGGTGGCCAGGGTCAGGGTCAGCATCAGAAATGAGGGTTAGGCTTAGGGTCAGGGACAGCCAGCTCCAGGTGCTTCCCTCCTCTTGTGACCCCAGTCGTGAGCCTCTTCTTTGGCTGTGGGGAGGGCGCCTGAGGATGACAGGGAGTTGGTGTAACACAGCCCCCCCCACCTCCCGTCACCACCCATCTTAAGGCTGCACTGCACAAGCCCTGGCTCCTCCTGTATCCTCAGGGGTAGAGGCAGAGGACAGGCTGATGACACCAAGGGGATCCTGAAGTTCTCTAGCCGCCCCTCCCCCAGCTGACAGCTGTGTCACCTCTGGGAGGTAGGAGCTCTCAGGAGGGGACCCTGGGATGAGGTCTCCCTTCTTCCCACCTGCTCATTGGTGGTGGCCTCTGCAGGCCTCCAAGACAACAGGCCAGGCACCAGATGGGCACCCTGAGACCTTAGGCCCAAATGCCTCTGCTTAGAAGTTGCTTATTGGAGATTTAGTCACCAAGAAGGGGAGCCAGTGGACAGCTGAGGCCATGGTACTGCGCGCCATGCAGGGCCTTGTGCACAGGTGGCCAACACACCCTCTCACTCCCGCTGCATGCCCAGGGGCTCTCAGCTGGCCTTCCCTGTCCTCTCTCCTCTCTCCCATGGTAACACACCTCATACCACCTGGTCCTAAGACCTCCAGCAGCCAGACCTGGGGAAGTAGCACTGCCTAAGAAACCAGCTCACACCCCGCACTGGGCTGGGCCAGCCCGCGGCCTCTGGGCAGCTTGGCTGCCTGGATGCAGCCCCAGACATCTCCTGCCCATCAGAAGCTGCTGGGACTTTGTCTCCATGTGACAATCACTGTCTCTCGGGCAGGGCTAGGGCCAGGTCTGTGAGTGCCTGGGTCTGATGGCTTGGCTTGACCCGAGGCAGCCCTGAGTCAGCCATTAGCACTGCTGATAATCCTTAGGTGAGCCACCCTGCTTCCCGCCAGGCTGCTCCACCCAGCGAATAGGCACACCAGGCCCGTATGCAGGCTGTGGCCACCCAGGCTGCAGGTGGCACTCAGAAGCTCATGGACAAGGAGGAGGGGGCTCCCCTGTTATCCTAGACCCTGTACACAACACCAACAGGCACATATACATACATGCCATGTGTAGACACAGACCCATGCTGCGTGCACACGCACGTGCACACACACACACAAGCAAGCATGCTTCATGTCCTGAGAGCTGCTGGGTCAGGATGAGGCTGACGCCAAGGTGGCCATCCACTGGCAGTCTGTGTCCAAGGAGTGCCTGGCCTGAATCCCTCTTGGGCTCCTCAGGCGAATCGTGGTGCACACAAGGCCTACAAAGCCTGGGAGGCTGATTTTATTGTGCTGCAGCTAAGCGCAGTTGGCCATGGACTGTGTCTGTGTCTCTGCGTCCAGACATCCTGTGCCTGATATTAGCGAGCGAGCACACACAGGCGTCCTTGCCCACTGCCCAGAGAGACCAGGGCAGCAGATGGGCTGAGGACGACACAAACCCTGGGCTCCTTAGGGCCAGAAAGCTTTGTGAAATGAGGATGAGGAACTTGCTCTGAGACCTGTGTGGGAACCAGCACAGTGATGAGTGTCCTCTCCACCTCGCACACACACTGGACACACCAGCTAACACCACACGACCCACATTCAGCTAAACATGTACACAGGGAAAAAAGAGAAAAGGAATTCCTCAATGTCAAAAATGAGTCCAGCCCTGAAAACCCAGGCAATTAGCATAGGCAGTGTGTTGGGTTGGGCTACTGGACCATGACACAGAGGCAGAAAAGGGGCCACAGGGAATGCACCATGGCAACTGAAGACAGAAAGGGAAGTCTCCTTGGGGAGGTGTTGTAAGCCCCCTCAGGAGCCGGAGGCCACAAACAATGAACCATCACTTCTGCTCCACCCACAGGTGGCAACAGGGACTGGGCCAAGAACAGCAGTGTCTGAACACAGCATACAAACTGTGGCCATTGGGAAACCAATGCAGAAGTCCCACGGGAGGACCCCCGAGCAGGTCCCCCAGGACAACCACAAGACGCACTCCCACAAAACCTACTGCACAAGAGTGCTGGCAGCAGATCCCAGAGGTAGGGTCTGCCCCACCAGGAACATCCCTGTGACAATGAAACAGGCCAAAGAAATGATGACTGTCAACTGGCCAAAGACTTGCAAGGAGAAATAGCAACGAGGGGTGTATGCGTGTGGCAGATTCTATAATTCTAGAAATAAAACGTAAACTTAACGGACGCATAAAACAGTGACTGATATCTTTACAACAGAGAACCAGTACCAAAGGTACCCAGGAAACAGCACGGAGATAAAGAGCTGTTGTAACAGCATTAAGGAGACAGTCCGGAATGCGGGGATGGGTGGGCACAGGGAGAGGACCGATGGCCTCGCAGAACCAAGAGCAGGGCGCAGGAGCACAGGAGCTGCTCCCAGCAGCAGGCCCCAGGGGCAGTGGCTCCACACAACTCTCCCCAGGGAAGATTCTCAGACTTGGTGGGAGGTGTACACGAGGGAGACGGATGGCAAACGCCGCACACAATAATAGTAAATCTATATGTTGAGGCACAACCACAACACACACAGAGTCTAAAGAAATGGGAGGCAGACTGCCAACAAAAATAGTGCTACGGTGACAGCTCACTGCTCTACAGCAAAATGGTCTGCAAATACTGCAATATTATCTTCCTGTACCCAGGACCATTCAAGATTGAGTACAAAATAAAAATTCTTAGACAAAACCACTTAGCGAGCCAAACTGTTCAAGCCTATAAGAAGCAAACAGGCAAATCTGCAGGTAAATCTCAGTAAGCAGAACTATGTGCACCCCCAGACTGCAGTTTTGGGGTGCCACCCTGGCCCCATTACAGGAAAGAGGCCCTGCCCGCTTGGTCCAGACCCAGCCAGTCCTTAGGGGCTGCCTCCCCCCAGGCCTAGCCTTGCTTTCCACAGAACCCACGCAGCCTGCCTCAGCAGCCATGCACTTCCCACCCGAGGATCCAGCCACCCAGGACCCAAAATCTTTTGTCTGTTCAGAACACATATAGCCTTCTTTCCTTGTCTTGGTCCTTAGCAAGGCAGTGTAAGTGGACGTGGCACCCATCCGGGGCCAGGCACCGTAAGCCATCTGCAGGTCCCCAGGTGGTCACCTGAGGTAAGGGTTAGGTGTCCCTGCAGGTGGAATCAAGGTCTGGGACTCTGCACCTGTGACCTAGGTCCTGCTACCTGTGTTCTGGAACAGACACCTGGGACGGGCCTACGCCCGAGGTACTGGGTATCACCAGGCAAGAGGGATCAGGCAAACCAGACTGGGTATCCCCCAAACGAACTGCCCTATGAGGCCCTCAGCAAGTAACGCACGCTTGTGAGCCTGCACCTCGAAGCCCTCACGGTGGACTCAGGTTCATCAACATGCTCTCATAATGGAAGCTAGCAACACAGCAGGACCTACAGTGCTGTATGCAAATAAAAAGAATATATATATATATATATGTAATTTGCTTAATGATTTTGCCAGATTACTCTGTGAAGTTAAAATAATTATCCACACTTAAATCACGCTGGTTGAAAAACAGATATGGGTAGCATACCTTAGAGCTTTAGCAGACAATACATTTTCCAGCTCATTGGAAGAAAGAAAAACACTACTGCATAACTCTATTCCCAAAACAAGGACCCATTTGCAGCAATCAGTGGCCCATTCACCTGAGCAGAAAGTCTAAAAAGTAGATTCAGGGAAGGGCTTAACAGCCTTCTCTGTGAAGACCAGACAGAAAGTGTTTTAGGAACACCTTCTCTGTTCTATAATCTTGGGGGCATAGTATGTACATCAGTGTGGATTTGCTTATTTACAATGTTAGAAAAACATATACAAACTACTCTTGCCTGCTCCTGGGCCAGACACACAAATGGTAAGTCATCTCTCAGCTCCCTCTCCTCCATCTCAAAGATGGGACACGTGGCCCAAGCTTCTGACCACGGAGCCCAGGGCGAGGTCCACGCTGTGCCTTACCTCCTTCAGCCGCTCGAGCTCGTTCTGCAGGGCCTGCCTGGATACCTCCACCTCGATCACTTGCTGGCGCAGCACTTCATTCTCATCCTCGGCTCTCGCCCGCTTCCCCTCCACGGCCTCTAGTTCATGGTGCAGCCGCACGGACACATCTTTGGCTACCTGTGTGGACCACACAAGACAGTCATGCAGGTGCAAAGCATGGAGTCACGGAAGGCAGGAGAGGCAGGCCTGCACCCAAAGGATGCAGGCCTCACATGCTGAGCAACTCTGACCTGCAAATCTGACATCCTACACGTGAAATCTGAGCCATGTCTGGCCTCAAGCATTCCCATAGGTGTCACCTGTAGCTTAAAACACAAAATAAACCTGAGGAGGGAGAGAAAACAGCAGTGGAACCTGGATTAACAGGCCACTTCAGCTTCCTTAAGACAAGGTCTCATATGGTTCAGAACGCCTTTGCTCGCTAGAGCCTGACTGGCCTCTACCTCATGGCAATTCTCCTGCCTTAGCCTCTTAAGTTCTGAGACTGGAGGTATGCACCACCATGTCTGGCTTTTTTTTCAGACAATAGTTTTGTTGTATAGTAAAAGCCTATTTTGGATAGTCCTGTCCCTAAACACACCACATCATCAAGAATGACAACTTTCCTAGGCTTTAGAAAAGTAACAGACAAATCACCACCTCTGATCCCTGAGTTAGCAGTGAACCTGCCTGCTAAAACAAGAAATGAAATACTTCTGCACACAGATGTTCAATGTTACCAAGTTCTAAGCTGTCTACCCTCTTAGTGTGGTTAGAATGTTGCAATATTCAAGGCAATTAGATGTTTGCATTTTCTAAAGGAGAAGGAGAAAAGAAACTTTGTAAAACATAGAAATCTCCCTTTATAACACTGAATAAGGATTTGTCACACCCGCCGGCCCTGCCCCAGGGGTGCATTGAGACAGCAATTGAGACTGGACATGGTAACCCGTGCACCAACATAATTGCAGCTCTTGGGAGGCTGCAAACAGGGGGATCACCCATCTAGTAGTGAGATATTGAATACTTTGTAGACCCTTCCCTAAAATACAAAAAAGGATTTGCCAGGGGTTTACAGCTTGGACAGAATTACAAAGATCATGTGCCTGCTTTGATGAAAGCTGGATGAGATTCCACCAGGGCTCCCATGAAAAGGACATTAAGCATAATAACCACTAGATATGGGTTTCATAATTGGGCCATGACCAAGCTTTGCTGCCAGTGAACAAAAATGCGAAGTGTGGTTCCCTCGCTTGGTTCCTTTCCGGAGCGGCTCTCTGGCCTTGCTCCACCTCTTCCTTCAGCAGAATCATCAGTGTGCAATCTCACTTGGGCTACAGCATTCTTAGCTTTTCTGCATCCTACAAACCTAAATAACTGTAAAAAAAGTGAAGAGAGATGGCCGGCTTTTTAGGTTGGCCCTTCACTGAATGGAAATTCTTTTTTTTTTTAAAGCACATTTCAGGTCTTTAGGAATCTCTGTACAATTTCCTTACAGCTGTCAGGCTGGCTGGCAGGTACTCTTTTTTTATTGTAGATCCATTCTCTAACTTCTATTTTTTTTATTAAGCTGTAGTTTGGTCTGTTTTAAAATGGATTTAAATCCTGGGCCATCAAAGTCATGCAACTACACACACACTCTACACCACAAAGCACACCAAGGTTGTCTATGCCGAAATTCACAAGGACAGAGGCAGGCAGGGAAGGCAGTTTGAGAACCATGCACGGGGGCAGGGCAACTGTCATTCTGGTGTGGCCAGAAGTTTGCATGTTCAGAGCAATTTGAGACTGGGTGTGGTGGCGCGCACCTGTAATCCCAGCTCTTCCGAGGCTGTAAACAGGTGGATCCCTACGAGTCCCATCTAATAGTGAGACCCTGAACACCCTGTAGACCCTTCCCTAAAATATAAAAAAAAAGCAATTAAACAGGTTGACTTTCCAAAAGCAAAGGAGTAAAGAGACTATAAGAAGAACAAGAAAAGAAGACATTGTATACACACGGGCCTGAGGTCAGGTTTTTGATGGCTACCCATCCTCCTGGTGCCCGTCCTCCAGCCAACAGGTGTGCCACCGCCCTCCCACTCACTACTCACCCTCAAGTCCTGCTCCAGGCCCCTGATGAATTCGCTGTCCACCTGTCCAGTCTCTGCTACTTTCAGGCTCTTCTGCTCAGCCTTCCGGAGTCGGTACTGTAGGATGCGGCAGTTTTTGTTGGCGCGGTCCAGCTCTCGCCTAAGTTCCTGCATCTGGTAAACGTCATCTTCCAAGTAGCTGTCTCTCATCTCCTCCATCTCGGCACGGAGTTCATCCAGCTCATCCTACAAAACCAGATCACACAGATGAGTGAGCGAAGTCCATGAGGAAGGACAGCCACCCCATCCCAAGGCCACAGTCCTCCCCCCTCCACAGTGCTCAGCATCTGACACCCACACCCATCCATCAGCTCAGGGAAATGCTGCCCATACAGGAAGGGACCACACATGACACTCTGGGGCACCAAATGCCTGTTTCAGTCTCCTAGACCTGGACACTAAAGGTCTGTTCTGTGGCCTTATAGAGAACTTGTCCCAGTGTTTCCTTGCACAATCATACGTGAACCAGCTCTCCCCATAATTAAACCTTCAGATCCCAACCCAACATTGACCTGAATCTCTATCTCTAGGCACAGTTTAAGACTGGGATGAATTAAATACACGCTGCCTTGAAGAACAAAAACTCAAGGGAGGGCTGACGGTGAACTGCCGAGCCTCCAGCATACCGCAACTCTCTGTGATCTAGTTCCACGGTACAAACCTCAGCATGGGAGTGGCACCAGTGAAGGAGGAAACATTTTTCCATTCAGATTCATGCTAGATTTTTCCCTACTCACCCATCCCTACTTCTTCCAACGCTGATCCCTCTTTCTTGTCCATATGAGGCCCTGAATGCAGGATACTGACTAACTTGGTTCTCAATTCCAGCCAGGTTCCTGCCCTGGGCCCCCACACCAGACTAAAACTCAGGGTGGAGCGGTTCAGGCTAGTGGTCTCCATCTCCAGACCTTTCAGGACTCAGGAGAGGGTAGGAGCAAAGCTTCTGATAGGCCAGGCTGGACGGTGTGGCTCCCCTCCCGGCCCTGGGGGGGGGGGGGAGCCGGAGTAACCCGAGTTAACTCTTGGCTGTTTCCCGCTGCTCCTCCTCCCTGCCTGCCTTTCAGGAAAGTAACTTTGAAACCACAGTCAGGCTTTGTTCTGGTTCTGTTCCCAGCCCTCCTCCATCAGCCCATCAGCACAGCCTGGATTTCAAGCAATGGAGCACAACCTAGTTGTAGAACCACTAAGGCCAATTAAATAAAATAAAGCCAATTGAAATCTCTAAGCCAACCAGTTGTATTTCTGACTTTGGACAAGGAGAACCCCAGCCTGGGTCCAGGCCTCCCCTTCCAATCCTTCCAACCATCTTCTTCCTCACAGTCAGCCTTTAATACACAAATGAGACATTAGCTGTGACACCCCTGCCATACCTTGGGACTCCTCCATCCTCAGGCTACAGCCACCACCTGCCACCCCCACTCCCAGGATTGGGAGCCCCTGCAGAAGTGGAAGTGGACGAGGTCTCCCTTCACACCCTGTCCAGCCCCACATCTAGCCCCTGCCTTCTCTGTTTTCTTCCCACCTCTCAACAGCTGCTACTGTAGATGCATCTTGCCTGACTCACCCTCGTCCCCTCCACACATAGGTCTGCTCCCAGGAGTCAAGCCACAGAGGTAGGCCCCGCTGCACCCAGAGCACAGCAGCCAGCCCGTAAGACTGAGTCAGACCCCCCTGTGCCATGGCTCTGCCCAGTGCTGCAGCTCAGGGGTGCAAACTTTCAACTCCCAGAGAGCAGCTGCAGTTCCTGGTCACACATTCCCCCAGATGCCACAGAAGATTCCAATATGGAGCATTGCAAAGGAAGAATAGGGAGAACATTCTAGAATCTGTCTGGGTTTTCTTAGCAGTTATTCCAGTGCCTCTTGTTCAGTCAGTGGTCAGTCTGGAGAACAAAGCCCACTCCCTAACATCCTACCTGGCTGTTCTGTCACTGTCTCATGGTTCTCACCTGCCCAGCACTGGTCCCTAATCAGGATTTCTTTCTTTTTTTTTCTTTTTTTTTTTTTTTGCCTTTTTGAGACAGGGTCTCACTATGCAGTTCAGGCTGGCCTTAAACTCACTTTGTAGCTCAGGCTGGTCTTGAACTCACAACAATCCTCCTGCCTCAGCCTCCCGAGTGCTAGGATTACAGGCATGCGCCACCACACCTGGCCAACCAGGATTTCTTTGCTACAAAAAAACAAGAGGTTCCCAAGCTCAGCATCCTGCAGAAAGGACCCTGCATGCAAAAAATCTGAGCCAGAATTTATCCGAGTAAGCTCAAAGGACATCAATGACTTGTGGAAAAACGGACTGGTACTGAAAAGGGGGACAGGTGTTGCTCTAGTTTGTGTCATGTGAGATCAGTGCTCCCCACACCCTTGCTATTCTGAGAGGGTCCTGTGCCTACCAAGCCCATCCAGGGGTGCTCAGGGAACTCCAGAGAGAACACAGGTGACAGAGGCAAGCCTCACAGCTTCCAGCTGTCAAACACATTCTTGGCTTCTCAGTGTTCTTACAGAATTTCCAGACCAATGATGAAAATGTCATTATAAAAGTAAGCTGCTTTCACCTGTCCTAACTATAACAGTGGTGGGTCATGTAGGGTTGGCAAATTTCATCTCTCACTTCCCTCTTTCCCTATGTAACTTGTTCTTGGCAGGAAAATCTGCTGGGATCCACAGAGACTGGACAACAGAGCCACAGCTGGCCAGCTCCAGAAGGGGCAGGAGGACGCAGCTTGTGCAGCAAAGTGCTGGCCACCTCCAGGCCAGGAGAAGGCTGCCACAGTGCCCGGTGGCCACACTGGCTGTGCCCCCTACCCCCCATGCCTAAGGAATCCCAGGGCAGCTGGAAGCTTCAGAATGGGCCTTACAGCTGTCACTCTTTCCATAAAGAGCAGAAAGTGAGTCCTGAAGCTTCAAAAATCAAGATCGAGTTTCACTCCTGTCCCATCCACGAATCTGAGAAAGCCTAAGAGGGATGCTTGCTTCTGAGTACAGTAATTGTCTCACTGCGTGGCTAACAAAAAGCTGTTCAATACAAGCAATAATCACCACTAAGTTAGGACAAACATACACCTCATGGTGGCTTTGGCTCTGCTGATCGCGGGAGGAATTGTGAGACTGCTTTTTCCTTCTAGAAAGTATCTGTAAAACACACACTCATTTAATGCCTTAAATTACCTATTACTCAAACAAAACTTCTTAAAATGTGATTCAGCCATAAGAAGATGTAAAATACCTTTCAGATATTCTCTAGTTTTCAGATTCTACAGCAGGGAGTCCCGCATTCGCACACAGATGTGCACACAGCCTGAGAGAACCTGCTCAGGGCTTGATGGGCTCATGCCTCCCGACTATTGAGCAGGCCGGATGCAAAGCATTGAGATTTTTCTGGCACAAAGAACTATCAACATTAGCTGCACTGAGAACAAAATTGGGAAAAGACCATAACTGTCTGCATTTGAATCACTGCTTTCATAACTCACTTTATCAAAACATCAAAAAAGAAGACATCTTTTATGCCCTTTGGTCTCACTGCTAACCCGCAATAACCCTGGCAGGACACACGGCCCATGTTCTAGTGAGGGTGAAAAGTCAGGCTATTTAGGTGGCCCAGACTCAGAGAGTGGACGGAAGCCAGGCTGCAAGGACCTGCAGCCCGCTTCCAACATGCACCGGTGGGCACTAGGCACTAAGAACAAGGCACTCATCACAGAGCAAACGGACCTGCGCTGCATCTCTCAAGGCAGCACCAGGCGACTCATCCTGCGGGCAGCCATCAGCCACTCCTACAGCCTGACAACTGCCAGCAGGTAAGCATCTGGGTCCTCTGGCCAGCCAGGACGCAAGACGACCCTTTCAGAGAAGGAAAGTGATGCTTGGGGTCTGTCATGTCAGACAGCACTGAAGCCAGTGCTTGAGCTCTGCAGCACCTGGAAAAAGCAATTCCCAGATTCCATGAAAAGAAGCCACAGAGAAGCAAATTAGCAGCCAGGTTGGACTGGCAGAGCTGTGTGAAAACAAAAGCAACTGTGACCCCTTGGATCAGGGTCGTGATGGTCAGTGATTTCTGGTGACGTGCCCTAGATTTCCAGGGAGCATGTTCTCCAGGACCCTGAAGAGGCCCGGCACTCAGACAGTTAAGAAAATCAAGTTAGAACATATGGAGTTTCTGGCAGACATAAAGCAAAGAGAGCAAAGAAAAGTGAGGATCAGTGCTGTCTTTTTAAAGAAAATTAGTAAAGAAAAAACTCCTTAATCAACAGTTTTGGGCCAGCCAAACAGCTGAGCAGATTAAAGCACCTACGAGCAGGCTCATGGGCCAGGGTTCAACTACAGGGCTTGCGGGCCCCGCCCCCAGGGTGTGCTCAGATGGCACTTGAGAACAGGCATCATGGAGCACCTGCAATCCCAGCTCTTGGGAGGCTGTAACAAGCACATCCCTACTAGTCTGATCCAGTAGTAAGAGCCTGAACACCCTGTAGACCTTTCCCTGAAAATACAAAAAGAAAAATGTTTATACTGAATTTACACTAGATCTGCTAGATCTTTAAATAGTAACTCATTATCTTATTGAAAACAAATCTAGTTTTTATTATATTTTTAAAATATTTTATATAAAATGGAATTTTGAAGAATTATAACTGTTCAAATATTCCCTTCAGCCTACAAATAAAGCAAGCTCTATTATAGACATGAATTATATGTTACATACTTACGTATATATTTTATGTATTGAGTACAGAGTCTATAGGGTCTCCCTACACAGATCAGACTTGTAGTCATCCTTCCTGCTTTTCAGCCTCCCAAGCACTGGGATTATAGGCATGTGACACTACACCCAGTCTCGTTTGCCATCTCAGCGTGTCCCAGGGACAGGCCAGAATGGCATGCCAGGGATCGAATCCCCACCCCCTGCATCTGCCTAAGCAGGTGCTTTAATCTGCTGAGCTATTGGGCTGGCCTTTATGCATATATTTTAAATATATATTTTATATGCTTTTATATATATAAACACATGTGTAGTTGAAGTAATAACAAGGTACTGTACCATGTGTACAGCTGAAGAAGCTGAGATGCAAATTAAATGTTGCAGTAAAAACCTTCACACGGTGGTCAGTGTCATAAATAAATATAAAATAAAAACCAAATCCCTGATTTCTTCATAAATAACAAAAACTCTCAATCATTTGATGACTGTACTTAAACCTTAACCTCTTACTGACAACCCCAAATCGACGCCTCCTCCTCTTTTGACAGCTGCTCTTGAAGGACCTACTGGGACAGCCAGAGCTGCGTCCTCTGGCTATATTGCTATAGTTCGATCTCCTGGGAGAGCGACTGTCTTTTGTGATGTGTGAATAATCCACCTCACATCCATGGCCCCCGGACAATGGAAACGTTTTCCGTGAGTCCCAGCTGTAGCCACAGAGATGCGGGCTGCCACCATTGTTTACCACGTGAGATGCTGCCACAAGGACCACGACCACAGCAACAACAACCACTCACCTATCCAAGCTTCTGCAGGATGAGTAAAGCAGGAATCCAGAAACAAAAAGAGGGAATCCGTCCACAAGGAGCCTCCTCAGAGGGATGGGAGGAAGAGGGAGCAGAAGAAAGGCTTCCACTGCCCCCCAGAGTCTGCGCTCTTCCAGGCTCCAAACACCTGAGAGTGAAAAACCCCCAGGGAGGAGCAGACCAGCAAGGTGGAGCAGTGAGAAGCCTGCAAATGACCTCCAAACCCAGACCTCTGGATTGCGTGCGGAGCTGTGTGCTTGGCACTCAGGCCCTGGGCTCCATCCCTAGCACTAGCCACCCCCCAAACCTCTGTGAGGTTTTTAGGAAATGGACCTCCATACTCTGCTCTAATAGGCCATGCCAACGTGCTTTCTTTTTGCTCAAAACAATTATTCTGAAATGACTGTGCAGTGGAGCACAGAAAAATGCCCTTCCCACTCCATCCTGGCCCCCTGCGGCACAAGAGGGGTCCACTGTCTAGGGCAGAATCTGAATCCACCACTGGGGCCACGGCACCCTCCAGACAGCCCAATGAACTTTATGCACCTATATCTTCCTGAAGCACCACGGAGACAGAGGACACAATCAGTAAGTGGACAGTGAGCACCAGGCTTGTCTGATCGTCCTTGGGCCTTGTAGCTGAGCAGTTTCGGCAGCCCAGCAGGCAGGAGGTTCCCAGTGCCTGCAAGTGGATCCTCAGCATGAGAACCATGCCTCAGTCTGCTCCAGAAAGAAGCAGAGACCACTGCACTCAGCGGCTCACCTTCATCTTGGAGCTATTCCTGTTACCTTCCGGTTCACTGTGTCATGCAGAAGCCACCAGGACAGGGACTCTATATTTTTCACCCAGTATCCCAGGGCCCTTTGGTGAAGGGACAGAATTTAGGAGCAGGAGACAACCCCACCCCTACCAGTTAGCATAAGAGAAGCCACACTGAAAACAGAGAGCTCCATGCCCATTTCCTGATCAATAAGACAATCTCCTGCTATTATGCTGGCCTGATTTTTCTGTTCGATCGTGCTCCGGAACCATGGCAGTCTTGCAGACCATGATGACCATTGTGGCCCAGGCAAGAACATACAACCTTCGGGACACATTCAAGCAGAGCCTCCAGGCTGAGCTTCTATTTGGTTAGATAACATCTGAACAGATGGATGCTATATCCAATCTAGAGAGTTCTGTGCAGCACTCCCCAAGAAAGTACTAGGTCAAGGATACACTTTTATCTCCATCTGAAAAAAAAAGTATCAAGTACACTAACAGCAAAAAGAGAAGTGTAAGTGTGGGTTTATATTATGCACACTCTAAGCACCATGCACCAAGAAAGGCAGGGCCGCACCACGAGCCAAATTTTGCATGAGGAAGCAGCTCACGGCTAACAGAAGTTCAGAGGATTCTTGCATTCCTCTCCCAAATCATGCTACTGGAATTTACACTTCTGAAAGACTGAGCACATATATCACACACCTCCACATGCAATGCTCTGGTTCCCAAGCCTCTACCCACTCCGGCTGTCAGAGGAAAAGCCAGGCCACAGGCTCAGACTCAGTAAGCAGATGGCATGACACCTTCCCCCCAGGAAATGGCAACTGAGCATCTCTTGTAAGTGACACTAGGCCCAGTCTGGAGGGCCCCTGGTTCACAGGCGAGTGGAGTGAGTGCGCTGCATCCCTTCCACCTCCAAAGAAAACAGAGCCCCTTAGAAAGCTCAGCATGGGGATCATGCTGAAGGAATGAAACACCTCTGCAGAGCAGGCTGAGGACCTGGCCTGGCTGGAAATGGGGCAGCTGGGTAGCAAACTCCAGGGGGCAAGCCACAGAGGCAGCACCAACAGGAGTGATGCTCTCAGAAGTGGAGTGACCTTGGACAAGTACTAAAGTTCCAAGTTCTCAGCATTCCTTTTGGTGGAGTTGTGATAAATGTAACAACAGAGGCTGGGAGTACAGTGGGCTGGAGGCGTTGCTGGCTCTTTGAGGCCCTGGGCTCCAGCCCCAGTGCTGCACTGCAAGGAGAAAATACCCTGAAATGCCAGCTTCCTCTCAGCTCTGGGATGGACACCGACTTCCTTCTCTGCGAATCTAACCATGGGAAAGGGAATGCAAGTAGCCGGGACTCAAGAATCAACTTTGAAACATGTCAAGATCAAAGATGCAACGAGAAACACTTCTGCTTTGAAGAAACTGTTTTCTCTTGCTCACCCTTCTTAATTTGGATACTTATACAGCAGGACTACAAAACTTGGGCTGTTTTTCACCCTCTAGGAGCGGACATTCCATAGGAACTTGCGAAATGGATTTGCAGGATATAGCCACAGATAACATAGCTGCTTTTCTCCCCAGTACCTTTGAATTTCATTCTGCTGTGGCTTATGTAAGAGCAAGTGACAAAAGCAAACCAATGTGCTGCTTGAAACATTTCCATCTAGTCGTGGTCTGGGCCACCCTCTCCTCTTCTCCTCCCTGGCTCTCCCTGCCCAATTCTATGAGCAACATCAGGTAGGCCCTGGGCTCAGCTGGAAAGAGGAACTCTGGCTAAGAGATCTAGTTTTAGGACAACCCAGAGCGGTCCACCTCACCACTGCCCCCTTCAAAGCCCAATCCTCAGTCCCACCTATCAAAAAGTGGACCCCAATTAGGTGTGTTCACCATATGGAGAGAAACAGCTCAAAGTACAGAACCCACTGTAAAGCAAGGGTGTCACTGGGATCCTAACAGGTACAGAAGTAGATGTAGATTGCATTCTGCACAAACCTAGGATTATAATGAGCACTTGCTCTTCTATGGCCCCCTCACCTCTCCAGCTTCATCAACTAACTCTCTTGCCCTCCAACCTAGTCCAAAGCTCTGTGCTCTGGGCCAGCCCTGCTGCATGGAGAGAACTGGTGCTGGATAAAGCAAGCCTAAGAGGCCCCACCAGCAGGCTGCCTGAGGATACCCAGAGTGTGGCAGAGGGAGAGATTCCTTGGAAAGAGCTGGCCTGGCCTCTCTGGAGCCAGGACGGCTAGGGCCATTTTGACCCCAGGCCATGCTCAGGGACCTTTCTGAACAGAAAGCAGCCAGGCCCCCTCAGACTTGACTGCATGTGAGAGTAAGAGGAGGCACCGAGGGCCCCTGGCGGTTTCGGCAATTGCAGAAAGAGGACAGGCCAGTCTGCAGCCTGGGTCACTGCACTGGCCTCAGTTGACTCACATGTGCACGCGCCCAGCCAGAACTGGGCAGCGAAGAACAACCCCGTCCAACAGGTGATGTATAAGAGAGGGTTAATTGATGTACCCCAAAAGAGAAGAGCCACCAATTCCTGCGTTCGCTGAGGCTGACAAAAGTAAAAGGCATCTGCGAACACTAAACACCAACAGGATTTTTGAAAACGCCAAGTGATTACACAGATCTGGCCACGTCCTCCCGAAGTTTCAGTTTAAGTTCCCAAGACCTAGCGGACACAGGGCAGATAGCTAGGGACCCTGGGAGCTCCGCACCCCTAGCCCGCTCACCTTGAGGTAGTCGTTCTCAGAGCGCAGCTCCTCCATCTCCCGCAGCAGCTCCTCCTGCTCCAATCCCGGCCCAAATCGCGGTTGCTCTCCCGGGCTGAGCTCCTGCAGGGTCCCCAGGACCGTTCTCTCGGGAGGCGTGCGACCCCTGCCATTCTCTGCCGTGCCGCGACCCGGGGACCCCGAGGGGACCCCCCCGGGGCTGCTACGGCCCCCGAGGCCAGCGGCTGGTGCGGCAAGATGCGCGGGAATCTCGGGGCTGCCTAGTGGCGCTCCCCGACTATACGTCCCCCGCGCGGGCTCGCGGTCACTGGAGCCGGTGCCAGACTCTGCGTCGCTACCTGCGGCGGGCGGTGGGCGCTGCTCGTCGGATAGCGGCTCGGAGGCACAGTCGGAGAGATCAGAGCTGCTGTCTGTGTGGCCGGCGCGCGCGCCGGGGACCACGGCGAGGTTAGCGTTGGGGGCGCGGGTGGAGGGGACAGGAGAGGCGAGGGCCCGCGCGGGGGGCGCACCCGGACCGCGCTTAGCCCTGCGGACCTTAGCGGCGGCACTGGGCGGCGCGGGTCCAGGAGGTTTCGCGGCGCGGGGCAACGGCTCGCTGGGCACCGTGTGCGCCGCCCTGCGGGCTCCCGGGGCAGCCTTGAGGCCGCCCGCTGTCCTGGCCCCGGCGCCTGGCGGCGGCTTGTCCTTCGCTCCAGGGACGCCGGCGGTTCTCCGGGAAAGGCGGCCCGGCTGCGCAGGGGGTCCTGGCGACGATGGGGGCCGGCCGGCGAGAACTGAGGCGCGCGGCGAGGCGGGCGCCGGGCCCGGGGCCCGGGTCGCGGGTCGCGCGGGTGAGGGCGCACGGTGCTGCCGGCTGCGCTCGGCCAGCGGGCGCACCGGCAGCGGGTGGCGGGCGCCGGGCGGCTGCGGCTTGGCGTCCGGGGCACCGCCCGCGGAGCAGCTCAGCGCCTCCATGGCCCGGGATGGGGCGGCGGGCAGCTGCGCGCGCGGAGGGCGCTGCGGGCGGCGGGCGCGTGCAGCCTCCCAGCGCGCCGGCTCATCGCGGGCCCCACCGGCCCGAGCGCCCCGCGCCGCCGCCGTGCCCGCCCCGCCCGCCGGCCCCGCCCCGCCGAGGCGCCCAGCTCGCCGCTCCGCCGCGCTCCCCACGCTGAGGTCACTGGCGCCCGCGTCTCCGGCGCCCGCGTCTCTGACACAACCGCGCGACAGATCGCGCGCTGCTCTGTCTGGCTGCGGCGCGCACCCGGCTCCCACTCCCGCCCACGGCCACCCTGGCCTGCGCCCGCCCGCTGGGACGACCTGCACGCGCCCCGCAGCCCAGCGCGCACGCCCCGCCTCCTGCCGGCCGGCGCCTGAGGGAGGAGTGGAGCGGGGCCGGCGACCGGGGCGGGGTGTAGGCTTCCGGGGCGGGGTCTGTTCTGGCGTGGGCGTGGCTTAGCTCCGGAGGCGGAGTTTTGCTCCCGTGGGTGGGGTCTAGTTCCTGTAGTGGGTCCAGGTTTTGGAGGGCCGGGCCTTGCTCGGGAGAGAGGTCCGACTTCTAGTGCGGTGCTTGGGTTCCGGAGTGGGTTTCTGGGCTCCAAAGACGATGCCAGCTTCCCAAGGTATAGCCATCCTCCAGGGGCAGATCTGGCCCTCTAGGGGCTATTTCCAGGCTGCTAGGAGGCGGAGCCTCTGTCAAGAGGCGGGATCTGGGCTTCTGGGGGCAGGACCTGGTTCCCGGGAGGAGGAGCCTGGCCTTCCTGGGCGGGGCCTCGTCTCGGAGCGAGGCCTGCTCCGAGGGCGTGGCTGTCGGTGACCCGGCGTCCCAGCTGCCTTGGGACCTTCCTTGAGGTTTGTGGCCCTGGGGTATTGCCAGGCACTGAGGAGCAGGGCAACCACGGAGGTGAAGCGGCGTAGGAGAGCCCTGAGGAGACAGGTCGGGAGGCGCCCTGGCCCCTCAGTGGACGTGCGCTGTCTCCGCGCTGTGAGCTCGGGCGGAGACACGCGGAACCCCAGTGCGCGTGGACGGCTGGGCCTGGCGCCGCGGGCGGCACCGTTCACGGTTCCCAGCCTTGTCCAGGGACGCACCCGCAGCAGAATCCCCTCTCGAGACCCTGCACCCGCGCCGGGGTCGCGCGGGACACGCTGTGGACTGCGGAAGGGCTGCGCAGACCCGAGTACGGGCCGTGCTGTCCCGCCCTGCGGGGTGGCCTCACACGGGGACCCGACTGGCCACCGCCTCGCCCTCTCCTCAGAGGGCGCCGCCTGACGAGGCTGCCCAGGCAGGCTTTCCTTTGCCTGGGCTGGAACAGCCCAGCATGTGTCCAAAAGCGTCTAAAGCCACAAGTGGCTTCGGGGTTGCGCTGTGCAGCCTGGGTCTGTCCCCAAGGATCCAATGAGAGGAGGCCAGAGACAACCGGCGAGAAAATGAGGCACACCCTGTCCCTCTGCTTCGGGTCGTGGAGGCGCTGAGGGTGTGGCTGTCCCTGGGAGGTCGCTCTCTCTGATACCTTTTTGCCCTTTCGCTACTAGCGAGTCAAAGCTGACCGTGGAAAACGAGTGTGGTGGTGAACACCTATCATTCCTGCATTCTGGAGGTTGAGACAGGATTGCAAGTTTGAGCCCAACCTGGGCAACTTAAGGAGATCCTGTCTCAAAAATATAAGTAGATAAATAAATAAACAAACAAACAAAATGGGCTGGGGATATCACTCAGTGCAGAAGTTCTCGGTTTACCCCCCACCGGTACTGCAGGGCGGGGGGGGGGGGCATGGAGTTACTCGCTCCAGGCTCGGATTTCCCGTTGTGCTGCAGGGCTTTCCGCAAGCGCCTGGGACTCGTCCAGGCTGCCAAAGCCAACTGCTCTCCAGGACCTGGGGTAAGACATTCTTTTCTTTAAAGCAAAGCCTTGCTGTATGCTAGGCCTGCCCCCGGGCTCCTGGGCTCCTGTCTCAGTCCACTGAGCAGCTGGGGCTACAGGCTTGTGCCACTGTGTCTCGCATATTGAGAAAGCGTCAACGCATCTTTAATCTCTGCTCATCGCATTCTGCTCATCGCATCCTCGAGCCAGAGCCGCCCAAGCCCCAGGAGTCCCCTACTCAGCACACCTGTGTCTTCCTGGCCCCAGGGGACATGAGTACTTCCTTACGCATTTCCTCCCATCTTTTTGCACAGCTTTGCCCACTGAAATACGTGTTGTTTTGTTATAAGAAGCTTCCTTATTTCCTGTTTATGTTACCATGACAGCACTTTTTAAAAATGTTTGTCCGCTTTCCAGAGAGGGACGTCCTGCCGCGTGCCCTCTGGCGGCCAGTGTAGGGATGGCACAGGGAATACAAGCAGGTGCACGCCCTGGGTAGGTGAGATGGGTTGGGGGGGTTGTGTGTCACTGAAAAGTTTCAGGTGATTCACATATTTTCAAAATCGTGACTTTTTCGGTAGCACTGGGAATTGAACCCAAGGCCTTCACATTGAGCTACATCCCTATCCTCTATTTTATTTTAATTTTGACACAAGGAGTCACTAAATGGCTAAATTGCCCAGGTTGGGCTCCAACTTGCAACCCCCTTGCCTTGGCCCAGGGTGCTGGAAATTTAGACACAAATCCCCGTGCCCAGCTGGGATTTTGGGCTTGATGAACAGGGAAACTTTGCTGAAGAAACTTGAGTCAAATTCTCTCCTTTTCTGAAAAGTCAAGGAAATCAGCGGGTTAGGGGCCACCTTTTAATTCAGAACTTCACAGCTTTCACCAAGCAGATTCAAAGTATACAGCATGCCCTGCCATGGCTTCTACTGCAACTCACTGCTACTTATTCCTCTTGCTGCAGAGTCACTGCTTTTGCAAGCAGAGCAGGAGGGGCCTGCGAGTGCTCGGTGGTAGTACTCTTGCCTAGCATGTGAGGCCCTGGGGCACATGGGCACCACATAGAAGATGCCAGCCACCCCTTCTTCCTGTTGCCTAGTGCTCACCTATAATCCCAGCACTCAGGAGGCTGAGGCAGGCAGGGTGTCCTCCACAAGAGTTGTAGGACAGCCTGGACTATGTAATGAGACACTCTAAAAAGTAAGTAGATAGATAGATAGATAGATAGATAGATAGATAGATAGATAGATAGATAAATACCAAAACACAGAGAAGCCCTGAAGTCCTTCAGCTACACCACCTCCCTCTAGAGGACAATGCCTGGGTCCTGTGCGTCTTTCCTGCCAGTCAGAGGCACACAGTCACACTGTGTCCTGGCTCTGCAGTGACTGGGTGCTGTCTGAATCCTCAAGATTCTCTCTGCTCCCAGGGACAACATAAATGACTCCAAGGGGAGCTACTCGCAGGAGGGAAATCATGGAGGGCAGGGAGTGCCTGCTACTTACTCTATTACAATTAGCAGGGCAACACAGTTGTTGTAGACCCCCAGAGGTTTTCATCATTTTTTGGCAATGTTGGGAGTAAGCTCAAGTCCTCAAGTGGACTAGGCTTGTGCTTCACCTCTGAGCCTGAAAGGGGCCCTTGAACTGAGCTGAAATCACTGACAGACAGCTGGACATGGTGATGTACATCTGTAATCCCAGCACTCAGGAGGCTGAGGCAGGAGGGTCTCCATGAGTTTTATGAATCCAGACTTGGCCACAGAGTAAGTGCAAGGAGGAGACCTTGTCTCAAAAACCAAACCAAGTTGTGTGTGTGTGTGTGTGTATGTGTGTGTGTGTGCACATGTACACATGCATGCATATGTGTCCACCTGAAATCTGTGCTGTCGGAAGCCAGGGCCTGCTAGCACACTCCTGCTATTGCCCAAGTCTCTCACCCATTCTGCAAATGAATTGCCCAAGCCCAGAGGATCCCAAGTGACCCCTCAAGGCCTTGTCCCCACCCCAGCTTCTTGACCCAAACTATGAACAAGGTCACAACTGCAGGCCATCCATGGGGTGATGGTGAGGCTGTGGTTGCCAGGGACAACTTGTCTCCGCACCATGCCTGAGCTTGGCTGCAGTGCAAAGCTCAGTAAGGAACCAGCCGGTTGCCCCCCACATCTGTGTCAATGTGGGGCCAGCTGGGAGGCCTCCTGCTTGAGGTCAGGAAGGGCTCTGTCCCTAAGCTGCTGATGTCAGGGTCCTCGAGTCTGGCTGAGCTTCCTGTGGCTCCTGGGAGCATCTCAACTTTCTGAGGGTGCATCATGGGGCCCCACGGTTCAGGGTTGTGGGGAGGGTAACTGCAGAAGCAATCAAGAGTGTGGCTGTGCTGGTGAACCTGTCTAGTACCTGTCCCTGGGATAGACCACTGAGAAATGATTCCACCTGGGACAAGACTGCATACTGGCTTGGGAATATGCCCCCTTCTTGCCTGGGGTATACCCTTCCAGAGGGCATCTGACAGCTGTCTCTGCCATCTTGGTGTTTTCCAAGTGGGATCTGTTTTCATTTTGGGGGAGGGAGTTGCATTTTTGAACTTTTGAGACAGGGTCTCACTAGGTAGTTCAGGCTGGCCTGGAACTCACTGTCTGGCTGGTGGTGATCCCCTTGCCGCAGCCTCATGAGTGCTGGGATTATAGATGTGCACACCCTGTTTGTTTTAATTTTTTGAGTTGAGGTTTCTCTGTGTTTCTCAGGCCTTCCTCTAAGTCCAGTTCCTTCTGCCTCAGCCTCTCCAACACGTGGGCATTGCTGGACTCCACCCCAGAGGCCTGGGGCAGGACAGGGTCAGGAAAAGACCACATCTGAGCCATTGCCTCTAGGCAGGAAGTTGGTACAATCTGCATCCCAAGGAGAGGGCTCTGGGAGAGCCGTGCTGCAGAGCATGACAAAGTATTTTGTGATGCGACCACAGATAGCCAGGACAGGAGAGTAGGAAAGGGTCACTCTGCCTCGTGTGACTGGGAGCGTGGGTGATAGGTTCAAGTAAGTGCTCATTTCTTCCCAGAAAAATATTTGGAATTACATCACACAAAATGAGGCTCTAGCACAGATTATGTCAGGACTGGCTGATTGTTCTGGCTATTCAACAGAATCTTCCCCTAATTCACACCCAACTCTTTCATTTATTTTTTTATTCTGAAATAATCTCCTGCTGAGTTGCCCAGGCTGGGCTCCAGTGTGATCCTCCTGCCTTGGCCTCTCAGCAGGCTGGGGTGACAGGTGTGCGCCACAGGGATGTGTGTTCCTCTACACCACCACAGGAGTGTGGGCCAAGGAGGCCCTGAACAGGGTGAGGTTCGCGCCCCCAGGCTTCCCGTGTGGGAGGCTGGGTCTTTCTATGGCCATGTGTAGGTGACGTGACCTCAGAGACCAGGACCTTCTGGGCAGCCCTTGGGTGGCCGTGGCCTGGGACCCTGAGTGCTCGTGAAGATGTCATGAGCTGTTTCTAGGCGTCCCCCAAAGCCTCATGCCCTCAAAGGGGCCTTGTGGAAGTGACTGGATTATGGGGTGTTACACCTAAATGTGCTGTTAGGTCTGGCCTGAAGAGGGGCCTGCCGGGGCGTGGCCCACAAGGTCCCCTCCCTCTGCTCCTCTTCCTCCTCTCTGCTTCCTGTGCACCACGCTGTGAGCCTCTCTCCTTCTTCCCACCCTGTCTGCTGCCTGCCTTGGAGCCTGTGGATGGGGTGTGACCCTTCCCCTTTGCACCTGTGACTGGCAGTAGCCTGCCCCCACAACTGTGGCTCCCCAGTCCAGGCACCTTCCAGGCTCTTCCTGTGCGAGACCATAAAGGACACCCAGCTGTGAACCACACCACTGAGCGCTGCAGGGACCGTCCCACCCCGCCTTGTCCTTTTCCTAAGAGCTCTTCGGGCCCTGAGCCAGCAGCAGGTGGGAAAGACGCACTCCACCAGCGCGCTGATAGCTGAGCTCTGCCTCGCCTCCACTGTGAGCACTGGGGTCTGTAGCTCTAAAGCTGGGGCTCCTGGGGAATAGGAACATGATGCCTGTTCATGCTCCTCTCAGATGTGACCCAGTCCTCCAAATTGTATTTTTAAAGAAAAGGTGAGAGAAAAAGATGGTTGTGAAAATCACACCTTGGTTGCAAGAGTCTGAATTGTATCATTTAGTAGAGTCCAAAGCTGTGGATTCATAGTGTATGTTTTCTGAGCCAATTTGTGGAGAAACTACTGTAATATCACCCTGGCTCTGGTCCTCACCTTGGCAAGCTGACTTTGAAGGCTCTGTGTCCTGTGCCCCGTCATCCTTCCTTTATTCCCATTGTTCTTTGTAAAATTCAATCTATCTATTTTCTGTCAGGAGAATTCACTTTCTATTTTCCTT